>CANSNZ010000895.1:0-255143 GCA_947646795.1 Beta lomatogona | reverse complement strand
CCCAATGTAAACTTATAGTTATCCTTACAAAAGAAAATATGTTGAATGACAACACAAGAGAGAATAATCAAGAACAAATTAAAGGATTCTTTTTTTTAGAAGAACAAAGGATTCAGTTATCTATATTCCTCAATCCCGTTTGTCGCTTTTAACATTAAGGTCGGTCATAACTATTGTCCATCCTACTAACTGAAGCATCATTGTCCCCAAAACTAGACTCTTAATCTCAAATGTTGTTGCACTATTGTGGTTAATGACTTATTAATATTATGTACTTCATCATTATTATTTTTGCTGTCAAACCATTCTTGTAATATACTTATTATTATTATTATAGAAATTTTCGAATATTTCAAACTTCTACTAGACATTCATTCAAAGTACTTCTCTAATTCATAACTAGCTATATAATGAAGGGTGGAATGTTTATATTATAGAAGTATATGATTATGATAAATCTTAACTGGAAAGTTATGCCTTACCACCCTTAATTAGCTAGGAGCTATAAAAAATAAATCTCCTTTCTGATCGATGCATGGACAAGAGTTTGAAATCCTGTTCTTGTGAATTTGAAGGTGATCCAACTCTTGTGTATTTGTTGCCGTAATAATTTTGAGGTCAAGGAAAAAAAACATGACAACTATACTCCAATTGTTACATTTCACCTCTAGAAATTATGAATGAGTTTACCACCAACCCAATATAAACTTATAGTTATCCTTTCAAAAGAAAATATGTTGAATGACAACACAAGAGAGAATAATCAAGAACAAATTAAAGGATTCTTTTTTTAGAAGAACAAAGGATTCAGTTATCTATATTCCTCAATCCCGTTTGTCGTTTTAACATTAAGGTCGGTCATAACTATTGTCCATCCTACTAACTGAAGCATTATTGTGCCCAAAAACTAGACTTTAATCTCAAATGTTGTTGCACTATTGTGGTTAATGACTTATTAATATTATGTACTTCATCATTATTATTTTTGCTGTCACCAAGTGCATGATCCAGAATTTCTCATTGGTGGTTCACCACCAATTACCGTTCATTAAACCAAAATATTTTTTAATAAAAAATACTCCAAACTAAATTTCAATCAAAAAGAAATAATATATATAACCAATAATTATGCAAAATACAACGAAATAGTACTAGAAAAAACCAAATATCCAAATAATACTACAAAATACAATCAAATACTAGTAACAATGATTACAATTGTTTCGCGATTTAAGCTTTTCATGTTTTGATATCGATTTACAATACCATTCATGCTAACTTTCAAAAACAAATCATTCTCTAAATAAGTAATCAAACAATCATTCAACATTTGGATCTCCCCATACTATTACGCACTTTGTCTTTCACTTGCGTCATTCCGAAAATACCCTTTCCACACTTGCCGTTGCAACCGGAGAAGCAACACCAATTTTAAAAGCAAGTAGACCCTATCGTGAGTTTCGTACAATCCCGTCTCCACAAGTTTCATTGAAAGCTCACTAAGAGTCTTCAAATTCCAAAACCTTTCATCTTCTCTCATAGCAACAATAAAATTCTGAAGTGTATGGTCAAAGAATATCAATTCCCGAACTTGAAAATTCATTTGGATAGAATTTTGCAAGTTCAATCAATTTTACTTTATCAAAAGAAACAAACCGATTAGTTGGATTCAAACAAGACATACACACAAGTAAATCTTTACTTATCTCGAGGAATCGATTATCAAGTTCTTGCAAATCGAAGATCAATGACAACCAAGTAAACTTCCACTCGAAAATGATGTAGATTTGACACTTCAGGGGCTCTTACCTCTAAACAACCTTCTCCCTGGACAACATATTTCCCCTCCATGCTAGGAACCTCAATGCCATACTTAGCCATAAAAGAAATAACCTTCTCCATGTGAGAATCCCATCCTTCATCTCTCATCTCTTGCAAATTAATCTTGGTTACATTAACCATTCTCATTGCATTTACAATGTCTTGATCACGTTTTTGTAATGCCACATTCAAGTTATTTGTTATCCCAAAGATACCAACCATCAAATGCGCCACAAACACAAAATCAAAAGACATCAACAAATTTGTAATAGTTTGTGCTTTGTTAGAATCAAGTGCATCAGAGACTTCCGCAATGTCATCAAGCGACCCAAGGATTGAAGGATATAAATCAAGCACATTCGATATTGTTTTGAAATGAGATCCCCAACAAGTGTCACAAGGTCTACCTAACCCACGTTCTGATTCAAACCCGACCCTCGTTTCAAGTTCACCTAAGGACAATGCTTCCACAATTCTTTGAGCTTGTTTTTCACGAAGAAATTCTTTCCTCTTCGGTGAACCTCCCACAAAGTTCAAGAGAGGTGCAAGTACATCAGCAAATAACCAAGCACAATCAGAGTTTTTTTTAGCAAGTGCAACTTGAGTCAACTGAAGTTGGTGAGCAAAGCAGTGGACAAAGTATGCTTGTTTACATTCATTTTGTATTAGAGCCTTAAGACCATTAATTGAACCTTGCATATTACTTGCCCCATCATAACCCTGACCTCGTACTTGAGAGAAAGACAAAGAATACTCCATCAACAATGACTCTATAGCAGTTTTAAGAGTCAAAGAAGTAGTATCGGAGACATGCACAATACCAAGTAAACGCTCCCAAACTTCTCCCTTTTTGTTCACATATCTCAAACAAAGAGCCATTTGCTCCTTATCGAAAACATCGCAGACTCATCGGCCAAGATAGTAAAGAAACCACCATCAAGATCTTTAATTATTGCTTTAGCTGTCTCTTTTGCACATGCATTTATGATATCTTTTTGGACAATTGGAGAAGTAAGTTGACAATTACCAGGAGCATTTTTAAAAACAACTTTAGAATATTCGGGATCTTTTTTTGAAAGAAGAGTCAACAACGAAATAAAGTTACCTCTTCTCAAGGAACTTTCTTTTTCATTGTGACCACGGAAAGACAATCCTTGGAGTAGAAGCCATTGTATAGTTTCAATCGAAGCTTCAAGTCGCTTCCTATAAGCACTCATAGTTTCCTTTGTTTGTTTTGACAAGGCAGAGGAGATACTTGACTTTTGTTTCTTAAATAAATTCATGGCTAACACGCTTTGCTTTGTTGTGAGCACTCGTGTGTTTCCCGACATGATTTTTTTATCGTATCTAATCTATTCCAAGATTTGAAACCCCCACTAACAAAAAGCATCACCTCCAATTGCATTTTCTTCCTTGAATAAATAACAAATGAAACAATAGGCGGCATCCTTTTCCACACTATACTCAAGCCAACTCCATGTTTCAAACCAATTGGCAACAAATCGACGGTTTTTTGTGCAATAAGTGTTTGAGGAAATAAAAAGTCCTTGGGTTGACAAGGTTTTCTCTCAATGTAAGTTCTCCTCACTAAATCTCTATCATTTTTATGGAAATCACTCATCTTTCTCCTCAATCCCGGGTCTTGTGGAAGATTGGCGCAATCAATTTCCCTTAGTCTTTCACCAAACACCGGAGCACTAGGAGGATTATGAGGGGAATTATGAGGGGAATTGTGAGGAGAATTTTGAGGGGAATTGTGAGGGGAATTTTGAGGAGCATTTTCAATTGAATTGTGTGATGGAGAGGAATGTTGTTCTCTTGCTAGTTGAGGAGACAAAATTTGTTCATTTTGTGTTGAATGTGGGGGAGAATTTGGAGTTGGATTTTTCTTAGTGAAGAAACTAGCAATATTTTGCATTTTGTTTGGAGTACGTTTTCTCTTCATTATCAAATCGAAAATCAAGTAACAATTGAACTAAATGATAATGTATCAAATCCGAAAACATGTGCCAAATTTTGCATACACCATAAAATATAATCAACAAACTCAACATTAACAAAGTGAGTCGCTGATTACACGGTTTACACCCAATTCTATAGTGTCATTTCAATTCTCAAACACCATTTCACCAATAACACTCAAATCAAAGTACAACAACAAAATCAACATTTGTAATTATATAATCGATATATAAACACCCATAACAAGTGAAATTGCAATTTATTTTCCAATTCTTATGAAATTGATAAACCCTAATCTATAAAGTAAAATAAGAAATCAAGAAAATTGAGCAAATTAATACGTACCTAGCCACGAGTCACGACTTTGGAGGTTGTTTGTCCACCGTCGTCCACCGTCGTCCAATTCCGCGGCCGGAGTCGGTGACTCAGTGAGTAACGAAGCAACCCAAGACTCCAAGGCGCAGCAGGCAAGGCAACAACCGTGAAGTCGTGAACAGGAGGTCCGAGACTTCGACCCTTCGAGCCCGAGATTTCACGACCGTCACGCTGCTCACGTCGACTCACTCGCAAATTTCGGTGAGGGAGAAATTCTTTCTCAGATTTCTATGAGAGAGAAAGGAAGAAATGAGGAGTGAGAGAAAGGAGAATTGAGGCTTGCGGCGCGACGAATGAGTGAAATGTGAGAAGCACGTGATTCCGTGAATTGGTTGAAAATTGAATTTTTTAATTTTTTTTTATTGCCTTGGTGCACGTGCACCAGCGTGTTACTAACTAAATCCGCCACCGTCGTCACACCATTCTTGTAATACACTATTATTATTATAGAAATTTTCGAATATTTCAAACTTCTACTAGACATTCATTCAAAGTACTTCTCTAATTCATAACTAGCTATATAATGAAGGGTGGAATGTTTATATTATAGAAGTATATGATTATGATAAATCTTAACTGGAAAGTTTTATGCCTTACCACCCTTAATTAGCTAGGAGCTATAAAAATAATCTCCCTTTCGATCGATGCATGGACAAGAGTTTGAAATCCTGTTCTTGTGAATTTGAAGGTGATCAAACTCTTGTGTATTTGTTGCCGTAATAATTTTGAGGTCAAGGAAAAAAAAAACATGACAACTATACTCCAATTGTTACATTTCTCCTTAATACAGGGTTGTTTAATTTGATTGTTGATAAATATACTACGTTTTGAAAGAAGATTATGATACCTAAAACTTTGGGAAGGATGACAATACTAGAAAAAGAACTATTGTAAAAGGAGGGTACGAGACACAAGAGTATACGCATGCAACCACTTAATTTGTTTATCACTCCATTGAATTTACTTCCCCATTCCCTAGCATTCTAGGTAATTAAACTCCTCAACAAAAAAAACATATCATTATAATTCTAAATCCTATTATAATTTCAAATCCCAATTTCGTAATGCCATCTTAATTACATCATCATCCTTAATACTTCCTCCGTTTCATAATACTCGCTACACTTTCCATTATGGGAAGTTTCACATTACTTGCTACACTTCCGTTTTGGGCAATAAACTCTCTCTATCTCTCTCCTCTCACATGGGTCTCTTTTCTTTTTACTCTCTACCTCTCTCTTCTCCAAAAATTGCATAGGAGTCCGTGAATTGAGAAGTGTAGCAAGTAAAATAAAACGGAGGAAGTAATTTGATTTCTAACTAGCATTCATCATGCATATTTTAATCTATACGATAAATTTTCGATCAATACGTATATGACAAAGATTTGAACGCTCGGAAGATAAAAAGACTTTTTAAGAAATGTAGTATTTGTCTTCTTAAGTGCAAAGGATCGGATTCTCCATATCCCTCACATATCTCTTCTTTTCCATTCACACAAATCCCTTTTATATATGCAAAACAAATTTAAGGAAAAAAACGAAAGAAAATAATTGGAAAAAGGAAACTATAGTGAAGTTTCTCATGGGCCATCGAATTATATAAAACGATGCGCACGAGCTCCTTCTTCTTCCCGAAAAAAAGAAAATAATAAACAAAAAAAAAAATCCGCTTTTTCTCTTTTTCTTACGAAAGTCCAATTTCTACTGCATAAAACTTTCACAAGATAAGTAAGAGAGAGAGAACAACAAAAAACACCAAAGATGTGCACAACCACCAACAATGGCGAAACGGCGTCGTCTACAACTACAAATTCAGACTGGAGAGAAGAAACAATCAACAGTGGATCTCTGCGCCACGTGGACCTTCACAAAGGATCCAACGGCTGGGCTTCACCGCCTGGAAACCTCTTCACTCTCCGATCAAAACAATACTTGTCGAAGAAGATAAAATCTCCGGCTTCCGTTGACTATCTTTTGAAACCTACCGCCGTTGACTGGCTTCGGTCAACGTCTAAGCTTGAGCACGTGCTGTCACGTGAGGATAATCGTGTGATGCGCGCGCTTAGGTCTCGTCAGTGTAATGGCGAGTTCATGAAGTCTTTCGTTTTCGCTGTTAATCTTCAAGTTCCAGGTTTGCTGAATTTTTTTTTTTTTTTTTTTTTGGGAAAAAAAAATAGTGAAATTGTGCGAAATTGGATGTTTTATTGATCTTCTGAAAATCTGAGATTATTACTGATGAATTTTGATTAATTTTTGTGTTATTGATTGACGGAAAAACCTAAGTTTGATTTTGATGTAACTAAAAAATAAGAAATGTTGCTTTTACATGTTAACTAGCTGAGATTTAGCTGAAAAATCCTTGAATTTCTGAAAATTGTCTTCGTAAATTTGTTAAAAGAGTCGAAAATTGGTGCTTAATTATGTAATTTCGATGTTTTAGTTGATTTTGATTTGACGGAGAAATCTAAGGAGTAGTAGTAATCCAGTTACTTTCAGCAAAGCAAAAAATAGAAATTGCTTTTGCGTCTACGCAAATAAATGCTTTAGCTAAAAATGCGTGAAATTTTACTATCACATTATTAATTCAATGCATTTTTTATTATCAGCAATTTCTTCTTTGCTGATATTCCCTGAAACTTGGAAGGATTAGATAATGCTTAGTAAATCCAGATCTAGGTTGATTTTTTCCTGATTATAATTTAAATATAATTAGGATTATATTTGGTTAATTACTTTTAAATGTAGTACTATCATTATTTTTTATTACATGCATCTATGTATGAATAGGAGTAATTTCTTCAATTTTAATTTCATCAGACCATATAATTTTCATATGAGCTTGTATAAGATTTAATTATTTCTAGAAAATATTGTCAACAACTATGAACTACTTATCTGGAACACCTTTTGAAAATCACTACTACTACTTCACATGTATGTCAACAACTTAGACAACTTTGTTCCGTGATGCCATGAAGTAGTGATCAAATTGTGTTTACATTGATTGTGAGGGATAATATCGTCGTCGATTCGTCCTTGATTGGCAATATAGTGATAAATTGGGGATTATATTAGGTCATTTTGTAGATTAAAGTGAGTGTTACTAATTTACTATACATTAACCATATATTTAATAGTTTGTGGTACTTAAGATCCAGTAATTGATGCTAGAAAAATTTGTATAAAATTATGGCAGGGAGGGAGCACCACAATGCAGTATTCTACTTCTCAACGGACGAGCCGATTCAACCAGGTTCATTATTAGATCGATTCATAAATGGTGATGATGGGTTTAGGAATAGCCGTTTGAAGCTAGTGAACCGGATAGTGAAGGGACCATGGATAGTAAAAACAGCTGTTGGGAACTACAGCGCATGTCTTTTAGGGAAGGCATTGACATGTAGGTATCATAGGGGACCGGACTACTTGGAGGTCGACGTGGACATTTCAAGCTCGAAGATAGCTGGCGCGTTGGTACACCTTGCATTGGGGTGTGTGACGTCAGTGACCATAGACATGGGGTTTGTCGTGGAAGGTCAGAGCGAGGAGGAGTTGCCGGAGAAGTTGATCGGAGCGGTGAGGATTTGTCAAATGGAGATGGATTCAGCTGAGTTTGTTGACTCTAATATGCCGTCTTGTAATGGGGTTGGTGTAGGAAGGTTGGGGTTGGCTAAGGTAAATCATGTTGATGGAGAAGGAAGTAGTAGTAGTGACCAATCTCCTAGAGTTCATTCTTAGGGTAATTTGGTATTATTACTAGGATTAAGAACTAGTAATACGGAGTTGTTGAAGATTTGGAGAGTCATTGAATTATACTTTTAAGCTTAAATTATCACATGATTCAATTGACATACGGCTTCGTTTCAAATCATGTGGATGAGAAGGTGGAAGAGGGAGATCAACGGTGGTGGGCGAGGTGATGATATTGAGAACCAACGGTTATGATGATGATGAAGATGTATTAGTTTATTTTTTGTTTTCGACTTTTGCTATATTTCTCTACTTGTCTTTGGATCTCTCTGGCAAAATGGAAAAATAAGGAGGATTCTTTCAATGATGACGATGATGTATACACAAGAGTTAAAGTATGCTGTCAAAGCCTTGTTGCTTATGGTGATTGATTTTGATGGTTTGATTTTGTAAATACCCAGCCACTTTTTTATTTTCAAAAAAGTTGTGTATTTGCCTACTTGACATTGTATTCACTATTCATAAAGGCAAGAAATGGTGAGTTCATGTTGATTTTTTGGCAATTCTTCAAAGTTATTATCACCAGCTTTGGTTTTGCTTCCTTTTTACTTCTTCAGTTTTTTTAGTTGTACCTAGACCTAGTTTTAGACAGGATACCACAATAAAGTCAAATTTAACGGGTTCTTGTTAGATAGGGTTGTAATGGACATAATCATTATTAGACATGACCACTATAGGCCAATAAAATATCTTAATAATTTTGAAAATAAAATAGATATTGTAACAAAATAACTATATGTACGAATTCATATTCGGTTATACTCACTTTTATCTCTCTCCGTTCACTATTTTTGTTGCTCGTTAATCGACCCGCTATTACCCCCGACCCACTTTGGCATGACCCGCTTCACTTTTGTGAGATGAACCTTTCCGTGACCCGACCCATCTAACAACGAAGTCTAGTTGTATATTGAATATTTGCATAATATTTATCAACCAACTTTAATTATATTATCTCACTATTATGGGTGAAGTTAAAGCTATTATAATTGCATTTATAGTAGCAATAGAGACTTGGTTAAGTAAAGATGTGCTACGATTTGAGCATCCTCAGGATCAAATCGTTTCGTCGTTTATTTGCATATTATTTAGTTTTTTTTTCCGAATAGGTATATATTTCACATATGCCTATATTTTAGAACTTTATCATCATGTACACCATAATTAGATCAATTTCAATCGATTATAGAGAGCAAAATGCAATGTATGTAAAGTTCGCCATTAATTGTCTCAGGGGGAGTTTGGTTCATATGATTCTGGTATGAGATATGGGTTTAAAATGAGAAAAACCCAAGTGTTTGTTTACAAAATTAATAGATTTAAAACTAATACCTCAAACCCATAAGGTATGTGGTTTAGAAACCCAAGAGGGGAGGTGGGTATGGCTCATACCAATACCTCAAGCTATCAAATAGAAGAAAATATTTCATTCCCAAATAAAACCAAACACATGGTATTAGGTATCAAGTTCCAAACCTATACCACATTGATTTCATTCCTAACTAGTTATTAGGCCCAGGCTATGCCCCGGGAAAGAAAAAATTTCATTAATTAATATTGTACTTTGATATGATAACACTAAATACAACTTGGCCTAGTGGTTAAAACTTTAGTACATGAACTTGAGGTCACGGGATCAAAACCTATACTATGTAATTTCTAATTTTTTTTTTATTGTACATGGATTACATGAACTAAAACTCCCTAGGGAGAGCGCCACGTGGCACCGTTCCTGGTTTACGCACGCCTTTTAATATATTAGTATAGATTCCAAACCCATACCTCTATATGAACCAAACGCCTCCTCAGTGTTTCATAGCAAGGTTATTAAGAAAAAGTCAATATGAGATCATTAAATATTTTCAACCAAACCTTTTTTTTGTTGAAATTCAACCAGCACTAATTAGTATAATGATAAAGGTTTATATCTCACAATCTTAAGGTGGTAAGATCAAACATCCACTAGAGATACTTTAGAGCCTTAGAGGTGGCAGTGACAGCGATGAAGACTTACAAATGAAAATATATGTTTAGGAATTGAGTATCGTTACTACGGATATTGATATGAGATTAGGGATTGAGTATCGTTACAAATGAAAATATATCTTTAGGGATTGAGTATCTATATAATTATACATGAATTTCCTATGTCGCTATAAAGTTTAACAAATGAGTCGTGTAGGTTGTTTAGCTAACTGTCATCAATCCCATGACAAAGTTTGCTTGGGAGTCAAAGTTGTTTGGCTAACTCGCACAGCTAAAAGCAAGCAATTCCAAAATCAAGTTGGAAGGTGTTCAATATCCCTCAAAGTAACAGGAACTTGGAAGGTGTTTGATATCCCTATAATTTGAGAAATTTAGTGGTAATTGCATTTTGGGTCTTCAAGGAGACACAAAGAACTATGATATAGAGTATCAACTAGCTAGCTAACATCCATCAATACTCTATTATTGTAGACCTTGATATCCTTTGAATCCATTACTACTATTCAATGGTCAAACTTCTCTTCTTTGCCACCCCCTTTATAGTGAGAGAGCTGGAAGTGATAAATCTGGTTTGCTAAAGGAGTCCTTGAAATGATTTTGAATGCAATCGATTCAAAGGGGAAGTTGTAAAGCTCTTTATTTTACAGAAGATGCTCTCATTTTACAAGATTATAATGTACAGACACAACACATAATATAAATCAATGAACGATAAAGTCAAAAGGCAAGCACATAATCACCCCCGTCAAGTCAGTTAGCAGCCAACTCAACTTCATTACCCTCAATTGCTAGTTTTTACATCAATTAGGAAGTAGAAAATTATATAATTTGGAGATCCATTATAGCATCAGCTATACACCTCTTCTCTATCACCCACAATGATGATTAAGCTGGTAGGTTTGAATGCCTGACTATGGATGGGGTAGAATGAACAGCAGACTTACGAGATCAAAGCCATAAAACAAGAATTCTTTGAAGCAAACTTCCCGGTTGGCATTATCTCTACCATGATCTTTCTATTGTGTGCAGATTAACGCGAGCAGACCATTTACAGTGAAAAGTAGAGCTGCACACAGGATAACCAGCAAAGTTATGAGGAAAATGCTCCACATGCTCTTAACATCTCAGAGAAGTTTGAACAAATGTGAACACACAAATCAAAACAACAAAAAAAAAGCTCAATATCGGATAGTTTATCCTGGTTTGGGGGCATGAGAGAGAATTTCTGCAACAAAAATTGGTCTCATAGGAGCACAAACCTAAACTTGAATCATATGTTATTTGAATAAAAATCATTCGACGGATATCTTTGGTCCAATACTAAACCAAGAGTTTGGTATGTAGAGATTCCCATAAGCAGAAAGCAGAGACTACACAGGGAAACACAATAAAAACAAATGAGACAGCAGAAAATTGCTACGCCAATGCCACATAAATAAAACAGATTGGCAGCTGTGCTGACTGATTTAACATACCATCAAAGGGGATGCAGTATTGCAGTTATAGGGCTTCCTCAAGTTTTGACAGAGACCAAACTTAAGCCACAATACGATTATATGAACCAGAGAAGAGATTTTCATCCTATCATCTAATTGGTGATCGGTTAGAAAATTTTGACTTACTATACCTTGGAGAAGGCCCCGTGGAGTTAACGGTAAAAGCATGGATGCTGTATGACTGAACTTACAACTTGCAGAAGTTGTCTAAGCAAACTTCGTGAGGCATCTAATGTCAAGCTTACTCTTCTGTCTACAACAAACTACTTGATGCAAAATGTATGAAATCCCAAATACTATAGAATGTCTATTTAAAATGTATGAAGTATTATTAACAGGGCTTCATAGATATATCATATAGTACCCAGAATCATGAGAGAGATGTAAATGAAGTGGTATTACATAATTTGTAAAATCTTACATTGACTAAAATTTATATTAAGCTAACTATAACACCATAAATACTGGAAAAGAAATCACCTCAACATTGAAAGTTAAACATAGAACTTGATCCTAAACTAGGTCAAAACAACAAGACTTCTAAACTCTAGACTAACCTATCTCTATATATCTAGATACCAACAACTTTGAGCTTTCGGATATTATCTCTGTTTCATGCTGATTGTTATTGCTGGAAATCGGTCAAGGTCAAACATCGATAATGCAATACCACAAGCAGACCATATACTGCTAAGAAAATTTACACCATGAACTTTACCATGATCATAGACACCTTACCTAGCTTCAAAGCTCCAACTTATTGTAAACAGAACATAAGAACGCTGAATGATAAGGATGACATGATGGCAATAGAAGGAAGAACGAGCATTGAAATATGATTTATACTTCTATAATATTCTGCTTATTGCTTAAACAGTACAACAATCCCCAAATTAAACCTCTCACCTACTAATCAAACATAAAGGTACTTTTTTACCTTATCTTGTTAAGTTAGGGATAAAAAAGCCAAATAAGATCCATTTCGTATTTAGATCCGCTATACAATTTCTCGATACCATAGGTAGTAAATGCAATTAGGCTTTATAAGTTATAACGATGGGGAACGGATGCAACAATAGAGAACGAAGAACTCCAACCAACAAAAGCATCACTTTTCACTATGCTATTCAATTAATTGATCGGCTCATGCCAATGTTTATATCCAATATGAATATGATCCTAATTCCTAACGAATTCCACCATCGTCACATACATCCTTCATCCTATGGGCACTAGCATTAGAGCATTAAAACAAAAAACCAATCTTCATTATTAGATTATTTTCAACAAATTCATCATCTCAACCTTGGAAAAAAGAACATGGATTTGTATTGCATTTGGTCCAAATTGTTGTCCAAAATTGAAACAATTAAACAGCGTATACATCAAACTTGATAAAATCAAAGTCAAATAAATCACAGATAAAACTCAATAACTACTAATTTCTTCAAGACATAGCATGAAAGCAAAGAATTAAACAAAAATTAGTCAAATATTAGGGTTTACGGCGGAACTTACGATGCAAAAAGAGGGAAATTGAATTAGTGTTTTTTGGTTCTTCCAGGGAATTGTTGCTGTTTTTCAGTTGCTAATCTGAAGATCCAGTACACCTGAAGAGAAGATCAAGCAAGTAAGAGAGAGAGAGAAAGAAATAAATTGCAATGAAAAAGAAAGAGGAATGAGATGGTACCAAAGCTAAAACATGAGCAGCAAGAAGAAGAACAACGAAAAAAGGGACTAATTCGAGAAACCCTGTCTTCGCTGATGCTTGATGCTGCGCCATATTTAGAGATAGAAAGTATGATGGAGAAAATCAACTGGCGAGGTTTTAGGTGAAGAAAATCATGGGAATAAGTACCCACGATTAACATCAAGTAATAGATTATGAATATAAAGACCAACACCAATGAACATATACTAATAGAGATGTACCTACCAATGAACATATACTAACAAGCCAAATATACATGAATAACAAGTCAAATGAACACACGTACAGATGAACATCAAGCACTAGGTTATAAAAATAAAGACCAATACCAATGAACATATACTAACAGAGATGTACAATGTGTAGGATTATATAAGTACTCTAAGCGGAATTTCATGAATCAAATTCATAAGCACTTAAAACAGGATATCATGCATATACATTCAAGGATCACATAATAGTTAGGAATTTACCTTTGAAGCGTGAATTCCACAAAGCTTGAATAATCCCGGATTAAGAACCTCAATTGTGATTCCTCTACTTGGTCCACCAACCCGGATCAACACTCCACCAATGCTAGTTGGAAGGAAGAAATTCTTCTTCTACTTTAATGGAGTTTTTGTGACTTTTGGAAAGAATATGAGAGAGAAGAATAATGAAAGATATCTAGTATATTTCCTTATTGCCTAACCAAATATATATAGATATAATTAGGTTAGGAGGAGAATCAATTCTCCTCTCCCTTCCTCTTGGCCGGCCACCCTAGGGCCCCTTACGGGCTCTAGGTTTCTTTCGTTGATCCACGTATTTTGTGTGACCTAATAGGATCCATTATATTGAGCTTTGGGTTTATTATTTCCTAACCCAAAGTTCTATAGCATTCTCTAGCAAGACGTATAGACGACCCAATAGAACGAATTTATTATCTCTATAATACGATCCATAATATAATTAGTAATTGCATTTAAGTCGAGGACATAAATCCTTCAATCTCCCACTTGTCCGAGACGAGTGCGCAATGTTTAATTTCCTCAAGTCTCTTAATGTCTTAATTTGATAGTATAATCATATTTACATATCATCCATACTAGTTTTCAAATTAATCCTTAAAATCCGAGTTCGAATTGACAAACAAATGATCATCGAATGATCCATTTGAGCACGGCCATGCATTTTTCAATTTTCGCTCTTCAAGGGGCCAAGACACCTATCCTATCTTATATA
The DNA here is from genome assembly GCA_947646795.1 of Beta lomatogona. NCBI lineage: Eukaryota > Viridiplantae > Streptophyta > Magnoliopsida > Caryophyllales > Amaranthaceae > Beta > Beta lomatogona. The sequence continues at coordinate 240,816 of CANSNZ010000895.1, read as the reverse complement.
GGAGGACCTTTTCAATCTTATGGTAATCAATACTCCCACTCAATTTTTAGCACAACCTGAATGCTGCCTTTATAGTCCCCTTTTACGGCATGACGTTTGATAGTATCAAAGTTATACCAATCATTGGGCTAAGTAAAATTCCACTCATGTCTAAGGAATACTAATATAATTTTGAAGTTATAAAACTTCTAAGCAGGTCTAGTTCGACTATGTATCAACTATACGTATCCATATGATTGATTAAACATCTCTATGTTTCCATAGCCCATGAAACGGTGCTATCAATCAATCTTATATGCTAATCCCTTTAACAAGTCATTTATGTCCAGTTTAATGACTTAGATTAGGAACTTTAATATTCTATGAATTTTGTTCACTTATGGTGTTTCATTTATCAAATCACATATTTGACAAAACCATAGAATTCAAGATATATTTTGGACATTTTATTTAATACTAAACCAATAATTAAATAATGTAAAATTTATTCTCATAAACATAAATAGCAAAACCATGTCTTTACATTGTAACAAGTTTCTCTAAACCTAGTACAATCTAAAGCCACTCTAACATTTGCTTCAAGCCTATAGCCCTAGCGTGACACTCATGCTTGGGTTGAGGTAGTGGTTTAGTGAGCGGATCGCCCACATTCTCATCCGTGTGAACTTTGCGGATCCCGACATCCTTCCCGTCAACAATCTCCCTAATAAGGTGATACTTCCTCATTACATGTTTGGATTTGTTATGTGATCTCGGTTCTTTTGCTTGCGCAATAGCACCATTGTTATCACGTAACAACTCAATCCCTTCCAGAGCACTAGGTATGATATCCACTGTCCGAAGAATTTCTTGATCCAAACCGCTTCTTTAGTCGCTTCAACCGCCGCTAAATATTCCGATTCCGTCGTAGAGTCTCGCTACGAGTGCTTTGCTTTGAGCTCTTCCACTCACTGCTCCTCCATTTAGACGAAAGACATACCCTGACTGAGAGCGGTAATCATCTTTGTCGGTTTGGAAGCTTGCATCCGTGTAACCTTCAACAACCAACTCACTTTGTCCCCCATAAACTAAGAACATGCCTTTAGTTCTTCTCAAGTACTTGAGGATGCTCTTAGCTGCAGTCCAAAGGTGCTTCTCCCGGATTTGCTTGGAACCTCGCTACACATGCTCAAGGCATATGCAACATCTCGGTCGAGTACTTATCATGGCATACATGATAGATCCTATAGCCGAAGCATAAGGAATGCTACTCATTCGCTTTAACTCATCAGGTTCATTCGGGCACTGACTCTTGCTAAGCGATATGCCATGTGACATGGGAACGAAACCTCTCTTCGAGTTTTCCATGTCGAACCTTGTAAGAACCTTATCAATATAAGTTTCTTGACTTAGTCCAATCATCCTTCGAGACCTATCTCTATGGATTTTGATTCCCAGTATGTACTCAGCTTCTCCCAGGTCCTTCATAGAGAAACAACTTTTTAACCATTCTTTGACTGACTCAAGCATTGGTATGTCATTCCCCATGAGTAGTATGTCATCTACATACAATACCAAGAAGACTAAGCTGCTCCCACTAAACTTCTTGTAGACACAAGATTCTTCTTCACTTTTGATGAAATCAAATTTCTTGATTGCTTCATCAAATCGAAGATTCCAGCTCCGAGATGCTTGCTTCAATCCATAAATGGATCTCTCGAAGCTTGCAAACCCTTTTAGGATTTTCCGGATCCTCAAAACCCTCGAAGTTGTGTCATGTACACATCCTCATTCAAGAACCCATTCAAGAATGCGGTTTTGACATCCATCTCGCCAAATTTCATAATCATAAAATGCAAAGAATCGCTAAAAGTATCCGAATTGATTTAAGCATTGCTACTGGAGAAAAGGTCTCATCATACTCTATACCATGAATTTGTCTGAATCCTCTTGCAACTAGTCTTGCTTTATATACATAGACATTCCCATCTTTGTCTGTTTTCAACTTGAACACCCACTTGCATCCAATAGGGTTAACCCCACTAGGCAAGTCGACCCGGGGTCCAAACTTTATTCTCGGACATGGAGTCTAACTCGGATTTCATGGCTTCAAGCCATTTCTCGAGTCGGGGATCGTCAAAGCTTGTTTGTAGGTAGTAGGCTCGAATTCTCCAAAATCATAATTTCGAGTTTTCGCTTAATAGGAAATCAACCAACCTCTTGTTTGGAATCCTTTCTCTACTAGATCTACGCGGGGCCTGAGCATTAAGAGAAGTGTTCTCTTCAACTCCTTGAAGATCTTCACTTGATTCAATTGGGACGGTAGGAGGTTCATGCGTTGAATACATCATCTCCTGAACTAGACTTTCGTCTTGTCGGGCCGTCTCTGACATGGTGTGAACCACGTCTATTTGTTGCTCATCTCGAATTTCTTCGAGAATTATTTTACTCCCACTTGTCTTTCTAGAAACAAATTCCTTTTCAAGAAAGACACCATCACGAGCAACAAACACTTTGTTCTCTTGACGGTTATAGAAGTAATAACCCCTTGTCTCTTTTGGGTATCTCACAAAGAGACATTTATCTGACTTGGGTGCAAGCTTGTCTGATAGTAACCGCTTTACATAGACCTCACATCCCCAGATTTTAAGAAAAGACAAGTTTGGAGTTTTTCCATTCCATAACTCATAGGAGTCTTTTCTACAGCCTTTGACGGGCTCCTATTTAGTGTGTGTGCAGCAGTTTCGAGAGCATATCCCCAAAAAGAAATCGGAAGATCAGCAAGACTCATCATTGATCGAACCATATCTAGCAAGGTTCGGTTCCTCCTTTCAGATACACCATTCAACTGTGGTGTTCCTGGTGGAGTTAATTGTGAAAGAATTCCACAACCCTTTAGATGATCATCAAATTCTTGGCTCAAATATTCACCACCACGATCGGATCTTAGTGCTTTTATTGTCTTACCAAGTTGATTCTGTACTTCATTTTGGAACTCTTTGAATCTATCAAAAGATTCCGACTTATGTTTCATTAAGTATATATATCCATATCTACTCAAATCATCAGTGAATGTAATGAAGTAGTTAAACCCTCCCCTTGCCTTTGTGCTCATAGGACCACACACATCTGTATGTATGAGTCCTAAAAGATCGTTGGCCCTTTCACCTTTTCCAGTAAATGGTGATTTTGTCATCTTTCCCATTAAGCATGATTCACATACATCAAATGATTCAAAATCAAATGATGGAATTATACCATCCTTTTGTAACTTGGGAATACGCTTTTGGTTTATATGACCCATTCGACAATGCCAAATGTATGTTAGGTTGGAATCATTTGATTTTTGTTTCTTGCTATCTATGTTATAGATTTGTAACGACCTATCAAGCACATATAAGCCATTTATCAATTTAGCATTGGCATAGAACATATTATTGTAAGAAATGGAACAACACTTGTTCTTTATTTCAAAGCAAAACCCTTCAGAATCCAAAACTGAAACAGAAATTATGTTCTTAGTTATTGAAGGAACGAAATAACAATTATTTAGTTCTAAAATAAGCCCAGATGGCAAGTGTAGACTATAGCTTCCTATGGCAAGTGCAGCAACTCGTGCTCCATTTCCAACGCGTAGCTCTACCTCGCCTTTTGCCGCCTTCCTACTTCTTTTTAGTCCCCGCACATCATTAACTATGTGAGAACCACAAATCGGTATCAAATACCCATAAAGAAGTAGAAGTCAAATTGATTTCTATAACATATATACCTGAAGTGGAAGCCCCAGACTTCTTTTCCTCCAAGTATACCGGCGGTTCCTCTTCCAAAGGTCCTATCTTGTGACAATGGAAGCACTTGCTTTCCGCAAACGACCTTTGGCTTGGCGGTTGGCTTAGGTTTTTCAAGCAACGGTGGCAACTTGCTTGCCTTTGTCCTTCTTTCCCCGCCCATTTCTTCTTGAAACCCTTTCCCTTTTGAACCATCAAAACCTCTTTCTTTGGTTCAACCTTAGGGATGTTCCTTTCGCGTTGACCAACAATCCATGCAACTCTTGCAAAGTCTTTTCGTACTCATTCATATTGTAGGTCATTCTCGAACCGATTGAAACTGTCGGGTAATGAGTGGAGAATAATGTCGTAGCCAACTCAACCCTATAAGGGAATCCAAGTCGTTCCATGTTTTCGAAAAGACCCATCATCGCGAAAACATGGGGGGCCAACAGCTTGACCCGGCTTCATGTGACATTCAAGTATCTCCCTATTAGTCTCATACCGCTCAACTCGGGCTTGTGTTTGAAACATAGCCCGCAGCTCTTGCATGATGGTATAAGCATCCTTGGTTTCGAACCTCCTTTGGAGGTCCGGCTCCATGGCTGCTATCATCAAGCAAGTGATCGGTATAGACCTATCATTGGCTCGCTTAGCACGACGTTTGTCCGCTCGGTCGACTCATCGGTAATCACGGGAAGTGGGGTTTCTAAGACATCCTCTCGACCCTCGGACCTCAAAACAAGTCTTAAGGTCATTTCCCAATTAAGGAAATTTTCACCATTCAATCTGTCCTTTTCCAGAAAAGGACGAATGTTGAAACCGGAGTTGTTGTTGTTGTTGTTATTAGACATGGTATCTACGTACGAAAAAATAAAGCAAAGTTCAATTTTATGTTTATAAAGTAACCTAAAACATGCAAAGGTTTCTAGGTTGATCACCTATTCAATTTTAATGTCCCATTTGAATAAGTGTTTTACAAGATCCTATCAACATGCAACACTAAGCAGACGGAGGCCTTATCTTTAACGTTACATTATCAAGGTAAGTAAACTCTTTTACTAATTATAACAAATTATAACTCTTGTTTAGATGGATAAACATCGCATGCTTAACTATCTCTTGCTTCAAACTTCAAAACGCTTTTGATAATTTTGTTAAGGACAACCAAACTAAGTTGTAAAATTCGCAATTTTACCTTATATTCCCAAAATTAATGATAACACCCTACGGAGGCATGACCTATTACTATTAATTAAGGGTTTGATAAGTACTTTATGTTTGGAAAAGCAACCTTAATATTTACGGGACCTAAGTTTATTATGTTGTTATGAATTAGTGAACTCTAGCGCATCATCAACCAACATACAATAAACTTATAAGCATTTTAAAGAATAATAAAATGCGAAAATAAAATGATCTAGTATGGCCCCTAATCCTAAGAACTAATCATCAATGGCTCATTCTTGGACTCTTCATGGATCTCCATCCACCTTATCCATGGGCCTTCTCTTGATGGACTTCGTCTTTGGATTACATAAGTATCAAAATAATTTAAATAATAACTAAATTAAACAAATTACAAAAATACATAACGATACGCAGATCGTATTTAAAATTACAAGAATACATCACGATGCGCAGATCGTATTTTCTAACTTGATTTGGGCCATACTAGTCATACATAGCAATTATATCAAAATATATAAAAGCCACATCATAATATCACATATTATACTTGCCATCAATCAAAATATCAAATATTCTTAATTATAGCAAGTTGATAAAACATTTAAGTAATTCCTAACTACCTAAAGATTCTATCCTATAATATCTTGCCTACTAATTTTAATTAGATTAAAGAATAAAATTATGGAATTAATTCATGACCCAGTCAAAATAACTTAATTGGAATTTGCTTAATTATCTCAACAAAACAACAAAATTTCAAAAACAAAATCTGTTGAGATATTGCTGCCAGCGCTGCAGTTAAAATCAAAAGATTTTTTTTTTTTTTTTTAAACGTGAAACAAAACCCAGCAGCACAAAGGCTGCCTTCCACGGCAGCACTGCCCAGAACCACGAACGGCCAGAATTCCGGCAAACCCACGTCAACAGCCTCACCGGAACTCGCGGGCAACCCATCGCGAGCCGACGCCGGCAACAACCTGCCAGCCGCGCCGCCGGCGCCAGATAGCACGCTGCCGGCGCGCGCCGAACGTGCGTCGCAGCGTGGCTGCCGCCACCACGGGACTTCGACGATCGCCCGGCTAGCGTGCCTGCTCATCCCTTGCCGTCGTACGGGCGGCACCACCGGAGAGCGACCACCAGCCATGGCTGCTCCTCTTCCTCCTCCTTATTTTATTTATTTTTTTTATTTTATTTATGGAAGGAAATTAAAATTACAACATTTGCAAAATTAATTTAGTGATCTTAATTAAATTAAACATAAACTCTTTTATGCGTAATTCAGAAAATTAAATCAAAATCTCCATTTTAATTAATTTTAGGGTTATTCACATAAATTAATCTCTAATTCATATAAAACTCTTTTCACATGAATTAATTTTCATACATAAACAAATTTAAACATGAAAATCAGATTAATAATATGAACTTAATATTCGAAATAAAATCATAATTTAAATTTCGAAAATTAGGGTTGAATTTTCAAAAAATTCGGCCACTTTATATTGAAAAATTAAGCAATTAAATCTCCATTTAATCAATTCCAATTAATTATTCATTCCATAATTCAATTCCTCCCCTTAATCAAATTAAAATTAGTCAAGAACACATAATTATTGTGACCAAAAATTATATGCAAGAGGCTAAAACTGATACCACTGTAGGATTATATAAGTACTCTAAGCGGAATTTCATGAATCAAATTCATAAGCACTTAAAACAGGATCTCATGCATATACATTCAAGGATCACATAATAGTTAGGAATTTACCTTTGAAGCGTGAATTCCACAAAGCTTGAATAATCCCGGATTAAGAACCTCAATTGTGATTCCTCTACTTGGTCCACCAACCCGGATCAACACTCCACCAATGCTAGTTGGAAGGAAGAAATTCTTCTTCTACTTTAATGGAGTTTTTGTGACTTTTGGAAAGAATATGAGAGAGAAGAATAATGAAAGATATCTAGTATATTTCCTTATTGCCTAACCAAATATATATAGATATAATTAGGTTAGGAGGAGAATCAATTCTCCTCTCCCTTCCTCTTGGCCGGCCACTCTAGGGCCCCTTACGGGCTCTAGGTTTCTTTCGTTGATCCAAGTATTTTGTGTGACCTAATAGGATCCATTATATTGGGCTTTGGGTTTATTATTTCCTAACCCAAAGTTCTATAGCATTCTCTAGCAAGACGGATAGACGACCCAATAGAACAAATTTATTATCTCTATAATACGATCCATAATATAATTAGTAATTGCATTTAAGTCGAGGACATAAATCCTTCACAATGAACATATACTAACAATCTAAATGTACATGAATAACATGTCAAATGGACATATGTATATGGCTAACCAGCCAAATGAACATATGTACATCTCTATTAGTATATATGTTTATTGGTATTGGTCTTTATGTTCATAACCTAGTGCTTGATGTTCATCATGAGCACATTCCTCACCATACGAACGTGTGCACCTACTAATTTGCGCAAATTGTAAGAGTGTACTACTGTACTTTATGTGAGTGGTCCCACAAGATATGTGACCTAAATCTATTAAGTAAGTTGAAAAAAAACTCATTATTATTGAAGTTAAATTCTTATTCTATAAACATGACTCAACAACAATTTTACTCAAATATGATTGTATTATATAGCAAAGAGATATAAGAAAATTAAATTTACTTGCGGCAAAGTACCATGCTATTTATTATGACTGATATCTTAATTTTTTTGTAATCATTTTACTGATGTTTGGTCTATGACTCTATGGTAATTATATAGAGCTATTTGCAAAGTTAAAAGATGATCAAGACAAGTATGGATGAAAAAGTAAAATATTCCAAACAAATAAAAGAGCGCATGAGCGCACATATAAAGCGAAAAATACGAGGATTTTTTTAGATGGGAAAATAAAGAAAATCCATTTAAATTGTCATCTGACACTTAAAAAGATCTCTAAAATAACGTAGATCTCGACTAAAAATAGATTACATTTGAAATAATATTATTGAAGCAAAATTTGTAATCCAGATAATCTATAAAAATATATTAAAAAGCGACATGCTCCGTGTAAGATTCGACCATGTGACCTCAAGTTAATACAGTAAAGTTCTAATCAATAAACTATGCAACATTAGATGCTACTCTTTTAACATGAAAATATTAATAACCGGGGCATCACCTGGGCCTAATAACTCATTATGGTAATAAAAAGAAGAGAAAATATGAAGAAAGAAGATAATCTTGCTAGCAACATAATTTAATATCTCGTTGCTAAATGTAACGGTGGTTTTCCGTTGCTAAATGAGTTACATTACCTCATGTAGCAGCAGGTATCTGAGCAGAGGGACCACTCACATAAAATGCACCTTAAAGTTTGGCCTGTTGTGGGACAATCAATAGTTGGGACCTTTAATGAAAGAGTCATATTTTGGATTGATTTTGTCAATTTTTCCAATTTGTAGTGAATGTCAATATTGTGCATCTGATGCTAGTTTACCAACTAAATCTCTTTTGTCAGTCAAGTTTCTATTCTTTATAACTGCATTTCCACAAAAAAGAATCAATTATTTTTAATATAAGTTCCAACTACAATTTCACCCCCTTTTTTTAAGTGTTCCCTTAGTCTAACAATCTCAATCATTAAAACGACTAAGACGAGTCTCAACCAAGATGATTTGTTCATATTTATGCTAGTTTTCCTACTCAACAATATGTAGGCAATGTAGCCTACTAAGTTTCAATGTTTCTTTTAGATATTTCCAGTTCTTAAAAGTTTGCTTTATTTATAATAATATATTAAAAGTCGTTCCTAAACAAAGGCAGAGGCGGTTCTTGGCCCAAGCAATAACGGCAATTGCATAGGTCCCCAAAAAAATAGGGGCCCCAAATATCTTATGGATTGTACAAATGACAAAATGAAAGGATGTGGAGCAGTGGTAGTACCTTGTGTGTATTAACTGTTATGTACGCGGATCGAAACCGCTTAACAATTGAAATTTTGCTTTCTCAGTTTTTGGGAATTGAAAGCTATCCCTACCAGCTGTAGGTACACGTATGCTTGATGTCTGTTCACTTTTCTTGGACTTTTGTGAGTACAATTGTAAGTTCTTCATACTTTTATTACTTGTACCAAAAGCTTCATGACCTTCATCCCATCCCAGTCATAGCTACCAAATTACAAAGTTTTATTTAGTGCCGTTCCATTTTCTTTTCCCAATTATTTTTTCAATTTATCTTACTTTTGGTTTTTTATGTTTTGATTGAATGTCTTTGAAATTGTTTTAATTGGAGATACACTTTTGTTAAGTAGATATGATTTTTTTTATTATTATGATGTACTAACTTGGATTATTTTAAATTCAAAAATACCTTTTTTTAAATTGAGAATCTTATATTTGCTTTGAGTTACAAATCAAGGGCCCAATTTTTAAAAATGGTATAGGGCCCCCGTTATGTTTGCTCCGCCCTGAACAAAGGCCGCATGCTCATAACTTCAAGCTACTAAACTAAGGCCCTGTTCTTTTGAACTTATTTTGACTGAAATTAAATTAAATTAAATTAAATTAACTGAAATTAACTGAACTAAACTGAAATTAAATTAACTGAACTGAAATTAAATTAACTGAACTGAAATTAAATTAAATTAACTGAAATTAAATTAACTGAACTGAAATTAAATTAAATTAACTGAAATTAAATTAAATTAACTGAAATGAGAGAAACTGAACTGAATTGTATATTTAATTTTCTAAAATAATAATTATCGATAATAATCAATAAGTATTAACATAATATTATCAATACTTATTATTATTATTATTATTATTATTATTATTATTATTAATATTATTATTATTATTATTATTATTATATTATTATTATTATAATTATATTATTATTATTATTATTATTATTATTATTATTGTTATTATTTATTATTATTATTATTATTATTATTATTGTTATTATTTATTATTATTATTATTGTTATTATTATTATTATTATTGTTATTACTTATTATTATTATTGTCATTATTTATTATAATAATAATAATTATTATTATTATTATTGTTTTTATTTATTATTATTATTATTATTATTGTTATTATTTATTATTATTATTTATTTAAATGATAAATAATAATAATAATAATAAAAACAATAATAATAATAAATAATAATAATAAATAAATTAAAAATAATAATAATATTAAATAATAAATAATAAATAATAATAATAACAATAAATAATAATAATAAATAATAAATAACAAATAGTGAATAAATAATGATAATAATAATAGTAAATATAATAATAATTATAATAATACTAAATAAATAAATAACAATAATAAAAATAAATAATATATAATTATAAATAAACAATAAATAATAAATAATAATAAATAAATAATAAATAATAATAATAATATTAAATAATAATACTAAAAATAAATAAAATTAATGCATAATAAATAATAATAAAAATAAATAAATAATAAATGATAATAATAAATAATAAATAACAAATAATAAATAATAAAAATAATAAAAATAATAATAATAATAATAATAATAAATAATAATGATTATAATAATAAAAAATAAAAAATAATAATAATAATAAATAATAATAATAATAAAATAATCATAATAAATAATAATAATAAATAATAAATAATAAATAAATAATAATAATAATAATAATAATAATAATAATAATAATAATAATAATAATAATAATAATAATAATAATAGTAATAATAAACAATAATAATATAAAAAATAATAATAAAAAATAATAAATAAATAATAATAATAAAAATAATAATAAATAATAATAATAATTATTATTATTATCATAAATAATAATAATAATAATCATAATAAATATTAAATAATAATATTAATTATTATTATTTTCATAAATAATAATAATAATAATAATAATAATAATTACTATTATTATTATAATCATAATAAATAAAAAATAATAATTAAAACATTACATAAGATGAACTAAATTGAAATTAACTGAAATTAACTGAATTAAACTGAAATTAAATTAACTGAACTGAAATTAAATTAACTGAACTGAAATTAAATTAAATTAACTGAAATTAAATTAACTGAACTGAAATTAAATTAACTGAACTGAAATTAACTGAAATTAAATTAACTGAACTGAAATTAACTGAAAATAAGTTCAAAAGAATATTATTTATGCATCCGTATTTCACAAAAAAACCCATACAAACGCAATAGGTTAAATAAAAAGTAAGGCAACTCCGTAGCAGAGTTGGGCCTCTGCTACATGGGAGTTTAGACACCACTGCCTGGTTGTCGCGATTCAGATGATTCTATTATGTCGTAGAGTATGGCTGCAACGTTCCCCCATGGTTGGCGTACTGTCTCCTACAGTTTTTGTGCACCTAATTGCAAGCTCTATAGCTGCACTCAGTTCAGTGGCTGCCACATTTTCATCGAGTACAGGATCTACAATCTCCCTAATGAGGACCTTACTGCATCCATAGTTTGTACACCTAATAATATTTGCTTGAATCCAATTCGTTGACTTTCCGGTCAAGAGAGAAATAAGTAAAAGGCCAAAGCAGAACACATTTGCTGCCATTTCGCATTTTTCTTCACCCGCTGGAATGGGACAACAATGATGGAAGTTAGACAGCTTGGCAGTGTTGTCCTGGTCCAACAAAACTGCAGGCATATGGAATTCAGATAGCTGGTAGACGATAGGCCTATGAAAAGCTGTGTAAAAATAGGAAAGAAGTTGAGATATTTCCCATGCAATCCTTAGCCTGTCTTTCCACTCTAATACAGGTAGCTTGTTTTGGTTCTCATCTTTGAGTAATATACGATCTTCGAGACGAGTAATTTCCATCCACTCATAAACAAGAGCTGGAAATTCAGTCTCAAGGCAACATCCTAGTAGTTTATGGACATTAGCATGAGTAGCCATTTGTGTAGCAATCAATATTTCACGAGAAAGGTTCAATAGGATGTCATTAGCAGATTTTCTATACCCAGTTATTGCACCATCTGATAGCTTTACCAAAACAGCTTTCCCTTCCCAAGAACCTTGGTACCAATTCCACTTACAAACTTCAAGGGGTGGACGATGACACCATACATCCAACTCCAACTCCAACTCCATCTTGTTAGACGATAGCTCCACATTCATATTGTTAAGATCATCAACTGAGAAGTAGCGGAAGGTGTCCACTCTGCCAAGAAAGGAAATGCTTTCTTCAAGTACCATGGTTATGTTCTTTCTAAAATTTTCTTCGCTTCCTCCGAAAATCTTGCATATTCTTTCTCCCTGCAACAATCAATGAAATTGATAATCTTTATATTGAGTCATCATACCGTCCTTGCGTGCCTTTTCAGTAACTAAGTTTCTCTTATTATTATTTTCTACATTTTGCATCTATCCTTTCTTGAAAATTACAAATTCTTAGGTGCTCCACCTAGAACTATTTGCTTCAAGCACATTTTCTTGCACATTTGTCGTATAAATAAGCAAAATGTAAATGTGCAGATATAAAATGTCCAAAATATATGAGAGGGAGTACCTAATATGGAGGCTTTGCTTAAAATAATACCACACCACCCCTTTCTTAAAAATACTATACGCTCATGCACCCATGGAGTGTGGGATGACAATGTCGAAAAAGGACTACCTTGGGAAATAGAATTAAAGTAATTGCTCCTTTTGTCTTTCAATAGACTTTTTCATTGCCTTTTTTCAAAGTCAAATCTTGAAATTTTTATCACATATCTTAGTATTGTAGTCATATCATCATATGAAAATTTGTTAGATTCATTTAAATGTGTACATCCAGTTATCATCAATTTATCATTTTACACATAATAAAAGATATAGATGGTCAAATATGGGTCTTGGAATTAATCCATGCAAGCAACAAATGAGAGATCTAAGGTACGAAAGAAGTATTATAGAAGACACATATTTGAGACTGAACTTCTTGAAAAGCAATAATTATACTTTCCTCAAGCCATTTATCATCTAGAAGACTAGAATGATAATGTGTTTGCGCGTACTACTTTGGTTAAAGTAATACACTTGAAACTTCATAATTGAGAAAAATCCATGAATCATCATTTCAAGGGATATATATCAACCATAAAAGAGGTGCTTGATAATTACGTCTAAAGTCAAATGAGGGTAACAATACAATTGTCTCGAAAGCTGTACCTGAAAAATTCTGGTGGTAAGGATCGACTCAGGGTATTCAATCATGTTCTTGAGCTTACTTGCAATCTCCAGCATTGTTGGTCTCAGGTAAACCTGCTGTGGTGCACAAGAGTGCAAGCTCTAGAGATGCACTCATCTGGTGGTCTTCAATTTTTGTCACTCCTATTCTAGTAATTGCAGGATCTAAAATCTCACTAATGTGGTCCTTTGTGGTTTCTTTGGTTACCCAATTAATCATATCAATCAAATTTGTACTTTCTCCATCGCCACTAGATGAAAACGCAGAAGTTTTCCCAGTCAAGAGAACTAGAATAAGTACACCAAATGACATCACAACCTCGTGACTTTCCATTCTGTCATTTTCTTCCTCCTCTGTAATGAAAACACTGATAGACAATTTAGGAGTGTTGTCTTGGTCCAAGAAAACATGATGATGTTCCCGATTAACGATGATAGGCGTATGAAAAACGTGTGAAGACAAGTAAAACAATGAGATGATATTTCCCACGCAATCCTTAGCCTGTCCTTCCACTCTAATAGAGGTAGCTTGTGTTTGTTCTCATCTCTGTGTAATATACGATCTTCAAGAGTTTGAATCCACTCATAAACAAGAACTGGAAATTTGGTCTCAAGGCAACATCCTAGTATTTTATGGACATTATCATGGAAACCCATTTTTGTAGCAAGCACAATCTCACGTGAAAGCCTCGATCGGATCTCATCAGAAGATGTGTCATAATCCCAATGCATGCTTTCTGGTAATTTAACCAATATAGCTCTCCCCTCCCAAGAACCATGGTGCAAGCTATGACAAGTGAAGTATTTCCACATTCATTCTGTTGAGCTCATTAACCGAGAAGTAGCGGACGGGTTTTACTCTATGATCACCAAAAAGGGAAATGCTTTCTTCAAGTACGATGGCTTCATTATTTATAAAATTTTCTTTGCTTCCCTGAAAATTCTTGTATAGGCACTCTCCCTGCAACAATTGATGAAATTATCAAATTTTATATTATATATGGAGAGTTGGGAGAGTTGGGACGTGTCGTTTGTTTTTGTCGTACAGTTATAATTCATACCATCCATTTCTAGTAATTCTTCTTACCACGGGATCCTAAAAGGGGGGCCACAAAAAAAAATTGATAGTACTTCCTTCGTTACGAGTTAAATGCAACAAATCCACTTTTACGCATGTTGAGACATTATTTTGACCACAAATATCTATAATTACACATGTCACATAAGTAAAAATTATAAAAATTACATTTTACGAAAGTACGTCGCGAGACGAATCTAACAAGATCGTAATTGACTATGTTTTTCATTATTTATAAATCACAAATCTTAGTCAAAGTGAAAAGTGTGAATAGTGATAAAGTGGATTTGTTCCATTAAATTCGAACGGAGGAAGTATAGTTTTTCTTACAACTAAAGTACTTTATAGCCACCAATGTGAGCATATGTGCTCTTAGAAATCTGCAAAGAATTGATCAGCGCCTCTTCTGTTCTACACTTATGCCAGAAAAGGAGAGAAAGCTTCGGTGGGTAAGGCCTAAGGGTATTGAAGTAATTGATGAGGCAGTTGGTTAGGGTTTAATGGAATGGGATATTATGTCAGCAAGGAGAGTTGGTTACAGGCTTACAGCATGGGAAAGATTACCCCAATATTTATTTATTTTTGTCATATGTGCCGTACCAACACTTTATGCTTACATAGTTGAATTGCATACTCCCTCCGTTTCATTTTAATCTACACACTTACACTTTTCACGCATGCCAATGCAAAACTTTAAGGACATATATCTTTAGTTTTGTATTTGTAAAAATTATAAAAAGTACATATTAATAAAATACATGTTATGATGAATCTAACAAGATCCCACATGACTATATTTTCATCCGCGTATAAATCACAAATGATGGTCAAAGTGAAATTTGTGAATAGTGTAAAATGTCAAAGTGTGTAGATTAAAATGAAACGGAGGGAGTACATTATACACCACTTTTGGTCCCACTAACTTTCTCTCTAATCGATTCCGTCATTCGCCAATAGAGCAATCTTAAAGTTATTGAGGGAGTAGCCAAGAAGGTAGAGAGAAAAAGGGCAAAAACTTTGTCGGCCCACAAGGTAATTTACACACTAGATATAGACATTAATAATTATTGGAGTCCAACTCAACAGAGTTAATTATTTTTAAATTGCGTATTTCTAATTGATAGTCTACCCAATGGATAAATATATGATTCTCCAAAAGAAAGACAATTAGAAAGTTGTGATAATTGCTTATAATGGGAGAGACTTTACCTCAAGAAAGTAAGAGCATGATGACCACTCATGCCCCAAAAAAAACATGTTATCTCTCTCTCTCATCAACTTTCTCTCTCATCATACAAAAGTTTATCATGCTTTATGACCCATTTTGACAAATGCACCACACTCACGATCCAAAAAAAAACATCATCCTTTTCTCTCATACTTTTTACTATACCCCATCCTATTTTCTCCTTCCTATATCAATACATTATTTATATCTTTTGATATTTATATTTATAATATCATACAAGATTATAAATAAATTATTTTGTGTATTTATGATCCTAAATAAATTCATTTAGTAGTAATTAATTTTGATTAAAAAAATTCTTCAAGAATAAAAGCTTCCAAAAATAATTATTCATGTGTGTATAATGTAGAGAGAAAATAATTAATTTAAGAAGTGTGTCAAAATATAGCAAAATAGATGTCTATTTATAGATCTAAAAAAAATAGGACCATTGGTGAATTTTTTTTTTAATTTGTATTAAAAGTTATACAGATTACAAAATTTGAATAACAAAAAATAACCTTTCTGACGCACTGCCACATGTCCACAAATGGTCGGCTTGGGTCATAAGATGACCAACCATGGATTGAGTCATAGCATGACCCAAATACAAACATAACAAAACCATGGATGTAACCCCATGTTTTTTTTTAAGCAAGGTTCATGACTCAATTTTATGCCCAAAAAAACCATGAGTGGGGATGCTCTAAGGGTTGCATTTGGTTGGTTACACTAATCATTCAATACAATTATATCTGCTTACCTTCTTTTATCTTTCTCTTTAATTGTTTGCTACTACTATTAATTATGTGATTTAAGATCCAATTCTTAGCAAAAGCATTAATATAAAACTAAGTACCTAAAGAACCCCAAAATTGGTATTAAGGGACTTATGAAATGTTGGATATACATCCCAAGTCCCACATCGGAGAGATAAGAAGAAGTCACCTAGTTTATAAGAGTTCACCAACTATATTAGTATGAGGCCTTTTGGGAAGGAGCCCAAAAACAAATCCGTGCGGGCTAGGCCCATGGTCGGCTTGCTGGAGTACGCACGGTGCAGAGCGGTTGTAGCTCTAAGGCGTGAGTGCAAGTCTTTGGTGGTATTCTGTATGGTTCTCAAAGATGGGTGAATCAGTTAAGTCAATGCATGGACATGTCAGAGGCATGGTGCATGAGATCTAAGGAGATGTGGTTAGCTCTCAGTGTGACCTCGCGATGGGAAATCTGTGTTTGGTGCCTTGTGTCGAAAGTCCTCCTGATATTGTGGTGGTCAGGCGACGTGTTCCGCAGGTTGGCGGCGATACAAGATGATAGACGGAATATCGCCTGGAGGGAGGCTTGTGGTCCTTGGTCCGAGGGGGAGGATTGTTGGTTATACATCCCAAGTCCCACATCGGAGAGATAAGAAGAAGTCACCTAGTTTATAAGAGTTCACCAACTACATTAGTATAAGGCCTTTTGGGAAGGAGTCCAAAAACAAATCCGTGTGGGCTAGGCCTAAAGCGGACGATATCATACTAATGGTGGAGCTATTGGTGGACTCGTGGGCCCAACATGAAACACCAAAGTTAATTTGAGTACCTAACAATCACCATATTTATAAACCACTCAAGTTATTTTTTTATATAAAGAATCTTATAAATTGCTAAGTTAATTTTTTATTTTAAGATGACATGTTCTAAATAATTAAACACATGTGCTACTACAGCTATCATCAAAATATATAAAACCAAGGCCGTCCAATTGTTTAAAGAAGTTCATGTTTGGAAACTTTAGTTGCTTTTTTTATAGAAAATTTTGATTTAATCGGTCCCAACTATGACGCTCCGATAAAAACAAATCCCCAACTTCAATTTATTATTGTTCGGTCTTGGGGGTATTTTACAATAATGGTCCAAGTTAACCAGTAACCGATTTAAGAGGTCAATATTTTTTTAAAATAGTTTTTACCTTTTTTTTGTACTGCTTTAATACCTCGTCTTTCTCTCTCCTCCCTCCTCTTCCCCCTCCCCTGCCACCTCCCCTCCCCTGCTCTGCCACATATCTTCCCACCTCATTGACAAACTTTGAGACAGAGCAACTTTTTCTCAAGCTTCATCTGAACTTAATTACTCAGCTAAAACTTTCTCTGTTGATTTCCTCCCTTCATTTCTCTCATGCATTTTATCAATTGATTCTTCCTCAAAAACCCCAGTTCAATGTTCATTGCATTACTCTACTTTCAATTCTCTCTAACACCCACAAATCCTCTCTCTCTGCTCACCTCCACAAAATCAGCCAGTTTTTAGTACGTCGTTTACGAGATTCCGACACCTCTGTTCAAAATGCTTGCGTTTGCACAGTTTCAACACTCATATCTGAATTTCACATCATTACTTGGCACAAACGGACATCAACGTATTCCAGAAGCTTGCAAGAATCTAAGACCATGGCTATTCCAGCCATCGTGATCTTTGGGCACACCTTCAAGACCTTTAAATTTGCCAAATTTAACGTACAGCGAATTCCACTTAGTTAATGATGATATTCTAGTGTTAATTGTTCAGTTTGATATAGTTTCCTGGATCGGGTTCCTTAGAAAAATTATGAACGATTCATATTCCCCCATTTCTAAGAATTTGCACAATATTCCCTCGCCCCCAAAACATCCCCGATAATTTGATCAAAGCATTCATCACCAATAGGTAGCTTCAGCAATTGATTCTTAACTCTTATACTATCTACTACTCTACTCATCCAAATAAATAGAAGTGACACTCGAAATTGAAAAATTAAAAGTCAACCCACATAAAGAATTCATAGTGATAACTGATAACTCAACGTAACCAAAAATCTCACATCTTGAATATCGAGAATTCAATTTAATAAATTTAACAAGAACATTCATCTAAATTTATAGTTAAAGAAATTTGGGAAATAAACTATAATTGAGAAACCCAAATGATGAATAGCAGCATAAGAAAACACGATCAAAATTACTGCATAAAGAAAATGAGGAGTGGTGACAGTTAGGGGAGGTGGGTGAGGGGAGTAGTGGGGTGGAAGGGGAGGGGGTTGGGTGGCAGGGGAGAGGAGGAGGAGGGAGCAGTGAAGGAAGGAGGGAGGAAAGAGGAGGAAGAAGATAGAAAAAAAAGGAATTTTTTTTTGGCAAGTTTACCTGCTACAGCAGGTTTCTGCTGGGACTAGTATTGTACAATACCCTCCAAAGTTGGGACTGAACAATAAAAAAAAACTATAGTTGTGACTGTTTTTGTCAGGGAGCCCATAATTGGGACTGATTAAATCAATTTTTTCTTTTTTATAAGAGACTCCGGTTGCTTGTTGCATTATTCACGTGCAATGTTTTTGTTTATTTCAGGTCTAATAAGTTCTCTTAAGTTTAAATAAGATTTGGTGAGTTTCAATAAGTTTGAACACCTTTATAACTTTCAATAAGTTTAAATAAATCCAGATAATTCTCAATAAATTCTATTTGTTGCATTATTCACGTGCAATGTTTTTGTTTATTTAAGGACTAATAAGTTCTCTTAAGTTTAAATAAGATTTGGTGAGTTTCAATAAGTTTAAACACCTTTATAACTTTCAATAAGTTAAAATAAATAAAGATAATTCTCAATAAATTCTATTTAGGTAAGTCTAGAAAAAAAATGATAGTGAGCCATGAAGTAGTGGTTTGAGAAGGAGTCTCTCTCTAGGTTCGCTTAGGGTTTGAGTGTCTTGGTCATGGTTTTCCACTCTTTTTTCTCGATTCTTCGAGACTTTAATCCCTCCTTAGGATTGGAGTCTGTAATCATGGCGGATGAAATAACCTTAAAAGTTTCGAATATCAAAATCACAAGTGAAGAGGACCAATTAATTGCCCTAGATGACACTGTCGATGACGAAGAAACCCCATTCTTGACCTAGCGCTTGTGGGCAAAGTTTTAACAGTGAGGAGATACAATTTCGAGGCTTTGAAAAAAACCTTCAATTAGATTTGGGCCATCTCTAATGGCGCCCTCTTTCGCACCATAGAGAACGAATTATTTGTGGTTCAATTTGAAAACTTGAGAGATCAGAATAAAGTCCTGGCGGGGCATCCATAGACGTTTGATCAGCATCTCGTTATGCTGAGTGAATTTGATGGAGACATTCAACCCTCTAATATCTCTCTAAACAGTTGTTCATTCTGGGTGAGATTCTACAACTTACAATGGGCAAGAGATCTGAAAAACATGTCAGATTAATAGGGAAAAGCATGGGGAAGGGTTTAGAGATTGAGTCGGATGGAGTGGCCTGAGACAAATTAGCGAGGGTTCGAATTCTTCTGGATGTCTCAAAACCCCTACGAAGAGTTCAAAGAATTTCATTGAGGAGTGGAGAAACTGCCCTAGATGAGATTAAATATGAACGTCTTCCAACCTTTTGTTATGCTTGTGGAGTGATCGGACACATAGAACGTGATTGTATGGTGAATCTTGATGAAGGAATAGATGATAAGAAACAATGCGAGCGTCCCCAAGGCGTGGAAGACAAAAGATAGAGGAAGAAACAGGAGCATTCCTTCGTGGCGCGCGTAATCTAAAATTCAGCAGCCCAATACGAGAGGTTGAGGAAGAGCATGGTACTACGGGGGTCACTGAACCTAAAAGGTTGGAGGAGAACGTGCATACTCCACCAACGAGAAGTGTTGAAGTATCAGGTTCCTCCCAACTTTTGGTGAGGACTCGGGTAATCAGGTAGGAGGGGGAAACTATGGAAAGCGATTCAAGTTTGTTTATGTTTTCAGCAGACTCGGGTAATTCGAAGAAGAAGGCTAGAAAACTAAAAATGTGGCTCGCTTGTCCTCGAAGATGAAAGTGGGTATATCACATGTTAATTCTTCAGGAGAAAAAGAAAATAACCTGATCTCATGTTAGTTAATGATGATGTTGTTTGTGGCGATAATGACTCAAAATGCTCAAAGATAGATATGCATTTAAATCCTGGCAGTGGTTTGGCAACTGTCGAGGCGGAGGTTGGTGTAACCTAACCCGCCGGGAGCCATGAATACTTTATGTTAGAACCGTCGGGGTTTGGGCAATCCTTGAATAGTTCGACAAATAAGAAGATGGAATTCTTCGTATGCCCCCGACATTATGTTTTTGTCGGAAACCATGGTTAAGAAAGACAAGGCAGAGCAGGTGAAAGATTATATAGGCTTTTCCAATGCTATTGGTGTGTCAAGCGTTGGTAGAGCAGGAGGGTTGTGTATTTTTTGGAAGAATGATGTTGTCTCCTTTTCTTTACTATCTTTTTCTCATAATCATATATGTGGAGAGGTGGTGCGCAGAGGTAATTTAAGATGGCGTTTTGTAGGCATCTATGGATGGCCGAAGGAGTCTAATAATCATCAAACTTGGGCCCTTTTGAGATCTCTTTGTGATGATCCTGACATTTCGGTTGTTATCGGAGGTGACTTTAATGTATGAGATACTTAGTTATGTGGAGAAAGAGGGAGGGGGCTAATAGGGAGAGAAGGGCCATAAGGGGGTTTCGAGATTGGTGGATGATTGTGTTTTAGGTGAGTTGAGGGCGGTGGGGCAATGGTACACATGGGAGCGTGGGAACAGGCCACGAGACTCGAATTAGGGAGAAGTTGGATCGTTTTCTTGTGATGAAGTCATGGCTTCATTTTTTTCGGGATGTATACACTCAGCATTTGGTTCGTTATAATTCATACCATGCTGCCATTTTACTCAAAATAGGTCGATTCATCATAGAGGAAGAGGGAGAAAGAAAGCTTTTCGTTTTGAGACGAGTTGGTTACTTGAGGATGGATGTGAAGAAGTGGTGAAACGGGCGTGGGATGGGGCGGTGGAGGAGCCTACCCCAACTCGCATAGATGCGATGGCTAGGGCTCTATTGGGGTGGAGTAAAGTTGGGGGTGGGAATTTGGCAAAGCAAAGTGAGAAAGTGGAGAAGTAGCTTCATGAGACGCAAAAGGAGGTGGTGTCGAATGAGAGTTGTGAGAGATGGGCTGAGCTTGAAAAGAGGTTGGATGATTTAAATGCAAAACATGAGGTATTGGTTCTTGAGATCTAGAGTGTACGAGGTTAAAGATGGGGATAGAAACACGAAATATTTTCATCACAAAGCATCCCAACGGAAGCAAAATCATATTAAGGGTATTTGTGATGTGAATGGAACTTGGCAAGAAGATGAGGAAGTTATCGAAGGTGACGTGGAGAATCATTTCGGGAATATTTTTCACTCCATTAATCCTTCGGATGAGCGACTTGCGGCGGTCTTACAATATGTTAAACACACTATTACCCCGAAATTCAATGATGATCTCGTAAAGCCTTATACAAAAGAAGAAATTTTCACTGCCTTGAATCAGATGCAGCCTTGTATGCATGCTGCTTTTTATCAGAGATTTTGGCATATTATTGGAGATGAGGTATTTAATTTTGTAAGCAATATTCTTCATGGCATTTCTTTCCCGGAAAATATTAATTGTACTAATATTGCTCTTATCCCCAAAGTTAAATCCCCTACTGTTGTTTCAGAATTTAGGCCTATTAGTCTCTGTAATGTTTATAAGATTGCTTCTAAAAATCTGGTGAACATAATGAAAATTATTCTTCCTTTCATTGTTACTTAGAACCAGAGTGTCTTTGTTCCTCGGAAATATGATTACTTATAACTCTTTGATTGCTCCGGAGATTTTTCATACAATAAAGCGAGAGAATAACAACGGGAAGGGTCTTATGGCAATGAAACTGGATATGAGTAAGGCGTATGACCATTTGGAGTGGGGTTTTCTAAGAAAATTACTCCTTACTATGGGTTTTGATAGGAGGTGGGTGAATTTGGTAATGAACTGTGTCACAACAGTAACTTACTCTTTTATTATCAATGGAAGAGTCAGTGGTGAAGTGATCCCTACTCGCTGATTAAGGCAGGGTGACCCTCTTTCTCCCTTCCTATTTATTTTGGTAGCTGATGCATTTTCTCAGATGATTCAACAGAGAGTTGATACAGGGGATCTTCATGGTGCAAAATCAAGCCATAATGGACATGAGATATCTCACCTACTTTTTTGCAGACGACAGTCTTCTCTTCACTAGAGCAACCCGACAGAGATGCTTAACAATAGTTGATATTCTCAACAAATATGAAGCAGAGTAGAAAATTAATTATGAAAAGTCGGAGGTTTCTTTTAGTAAGGGTGTGAACTGTGAGCGGAAAGAGGATTTGATTAATCTCCTTCATATGTGGCGTGTTGAAAAGCATGAGAAATACCTTGATATTCCTACTATTAGTGGGAGATCGAAGAATATGGTGTTTCGAGGCCTTATTGATAGGATGTGGAAGAAAATGAGGGGATGGAAAGAGAAGGTTATATGGAGAGCAGGCAAAGAAGTTTTGATCAAGACTGTGATCCAAGCTCTACCTACTTATCTTATGGGTGTCTACAAGCTTCTGATGGCCATTATTCATGATTTTCATGCTGCAATGGTAAGGTTTTGGTGGGGAGGGAAGGGTGAAGAGAGGAAGATGCATTGGGTAAGTTAGGAAAAAATGTGTAAGCCTAAATGTATGGGGGGAATGGGATTTAAAGATCTCGTGGTCTTTAATGACGCTTGGTTGGACAGGCAAGTTTGGCGATTGCTTCATTATAAAAATTCTCTTCTAAGTCGAGTGATGAGTGCCAAGTACTATCCTCATTGAAATGTCTTAGAAGCTCGGTTGTGTCATTCTAATAGCTTTTCATGGAGTGCAAAAAGCATGGTTTGAGAGGGATTAATTTGGAGGGTAGGAAATGGGTGCAACATTCGAATTTGGGGAGATCCTTGGGTGGGCGATGAAAATGGGTGGTTTATAAAGAGTGAGAGGGTGGAAGGGGTGGAGCTTGTTAAAGACCTCATCGATTTTGAGACCATGGACTGGCGAGTGGAGTTCATTGAGCGAAACTTCAATGAGAGGGATTTGAAGGCTATTCTAGCCATTCCTCTTAGCATCCGAGCAGGGAAAGACGAGCTAGTGTGGGCATATTCGAAGGATGGGGCTTATACGGTAAAGACAACATACATGATAGGTAAGGGGGGGATGTTTGGATGATTTTCATCGTGCCTTTGTTGAGATATGGAAGTTGGAAGTGTCACCCAAGGTGCGTCACTTTATGTGGCGTCTGTGCACCAACTAGCTTCCGGTAAGAGCTGTGCTAAAGGCTCGCCATTTGATAGAAGAAGGGTCCTGCCCCCTGGTGCCATTATGCTGAAGAAACCGTGAGTCATGCCTTATTTTCTTGTGAGAGAATTAAGAAAGTGTGGGTAGACTTGGGCTGTCAAGAGCTGATGTTTGATGAGGAGTATGGGAATATGTGTGATGAGTTAGTGAGATGGCAGAAGGTGGATGCAAAGGTTATGCAACGTGGATCTTGCTAGGCGTGGAATATCTGGATGAGCGAAATAAGTTCGTGTTTGAAGGCAAACAAACTCCTATCGAGTTGATAGCTCAACGGGTGCTGCGGCAAGCTGATGAGTATAACACCTACTCCACATGCATCTACTCTAATGCGAGGAAGGCTGTCGTACCTCGTTTGAATCAGTGGGTTGCACCTGCTGCGGGGCTGGTTAAGGTGAATGTGTATGCGTCTCTAAGTGAAGAGGGATGGGTTGGCATGGGGGCAGTGGCTAGGGACCACACTGGGAGTGTTCTCTTCTCGGCAGTACGGAGGAACAAGGCCTGGTGGCCACCAGACGTTGCTGAGTGCAAGGCCATCTTCATGGCAGCAAAGTGGGCGAAAAATCATGGCCTCAAAGAAGTGGTGATTGAGTCTAGGGATGTCAACGTGTAGGATCTGTACCGGATCCTCTAAGATCCAGATCCAGATCCGTTTTTCAGGCAAGGATCCAGATCCGACCCGGATCCGCTGGGTAATTAAATTGAGGATTCAGATCCAGATCCAAAACGGATCCTGACCTATTTTCTTTAAACTAATCTAATTTTCACCATAATTAAAGATTTTAAAGAACAAAACAACGCCATTTAGCATCTTCATTTGTCGATGTTGAAATAAACAAGCATTCAACCTTAATATAACAAATTCGAGCATAAATAACATTAAGAGTTTAACATCAATATTTACCCTTTTAATTTCTAGGATCCATATCCTACCCGGATCCGTAGGGTACAAAATTTGATGATCCAGATCCGCTAAAAACGAATCTGGATCCACGGATCCGAGTAGGGTCCATTACCCACTGACATCCCTAATTGAGTCTGACTCGCAAACGATTATCTCTCGTCTGTCCTCTGCATCGATTTTCTTTTCTGACTTGGATGCCATTCTTGGAGATATTCTTGCTTTATGCACTTGTTTTAATTTCATTAGCTTTCTCATGCTAGGCGAGATGGTAAGTCTGTAGCTCATAATCTTGCCAAAGTAGTGCGGTCGCGAACAATGTTGGGTGAATCATTGTCCCATGGAAGTGACCCCTTATGTACTTATGGACTCTTTGTCTTAATTAATGCACTATTTTTTCCTAAATAAAAAACTAAATCTTATAAATTACATTTAAATTAGACAAAATTGGCCTCAATAATCTGAAATATAGCGCAGGTGCACCCGACACTCCCAACTACGACTTATAGTCAAAACACAAACACCACCAAATATGGACCTGGATGCAGTCTGTACCATTCATGATGCCGGAGATCATAATTGTAACAGGAAAAAAGGAAAATCTTAATATATATTTTTTTCCAATTTTCCCCCTTTATTTATTTATTTTTCTTTTATAACCCTATTTTTTGATTTTATTTTTTTTTTTAAAAAAGAAGCCACGTGACCCATGTGCTCCTTCCTCAATCTTCCCCAACTGAAGACAAACTCTTTCTTCCACACATTCCCTCTTCTCCAAATGAACCCTAAATTATGAAGATTAGCCAAATGAACCCAAACCTTTTCAAATGCTTCCTTGACCAATTAGGATTGTCTTTGTATTTTTGTAAATATTCTCTTGCAAACCACTTGACAAAAAAAGAAATAGAAGAATCATCTTGGGTTCTTTTCTGAGACATTTCGGCTCCGTTTGGTAGGGCGTAAAACATTTTCCTGGAAAAATGTTTTCCTCTATTTCCAATTTTACATTGTTTGGTTTGCAAAGGAGTGTAAAACCATTTTCCCTATGAGTAAAATTGTTCTCCCATTGATGGAAAACCATTTTCCCTTCAAAATGAAAGGAAAACTGTTTTCCTTCCTTTTTCTTATCTCTCTTGTACACTCCTCTCACTACCTCCTTACTTTCACTTTCATTTTCCTTTCTTTTCATCATTTTTCTTACATGGAACCAAACAACGGAAAATTAATTCTGGAATTGTGTTTTCCATTGTAAATTGTTTTCCATGAAAATCATTTTACACTGAAAATGTTTTACACCCAACCAAACGGAGCCTTCATCAAACCGATAGAGGGCAAACCCAAAACAAGATGAATTTGAAAAATCACGCAACTTTTTGATAATAAATGGAAGGAGAAATGAAGAAGTAGACTCCAAATTAAAACTGCAACTATTATCGTCGTTTTTGTTCTTCTTGGTGTTCTTACTCACGCACTATCTCCATCTCTCCATATCCTCCTAAAAACAAAACCCAGAATCTTGACGAAAAAAAATTTCGCTTCTTCTTCAACATTTGTGTTGTTTTAGTACACTGGTTTTTCTTTAGGAAGATTACATACAGCAAAAGGAAAAAAAACAAAAAAAGAATTAAAAAAGAAGGGGGTTAAAATATGAAAAGAAAAAAAAATAACGGGAAGAATGAATGTGTTTCACTCTTTTCAGTTGGGGAAGAATGAGGAAGGAGAAAGGGGTCATTGCCTTTCTTTCTTTTTTTGTAAAAAAAACAGGGTTAAAAAAAAAAAGAAGAAAATAAGAGAAGAGGGAAAAATGGAAAAAATAATAAAATATTAAGGTTCTTCCTTTTCCGGCGACAATTCTGATCTCTGGCATCATTAATGGTACATACTGCACCCAGGTCCATACTTGGTTTTACCTTTAAATTAAAGTTGAATGATGTTAAAAAAAATACACTTGTCTTGAAAGACATTACCTCAGTCAATCTAATCATGTTCTTGAGCTGAGTTGCAACCTCCACCATTGTTGGCCTGCAGTGTTGTACTGTGATGCACCTATTTACGAGCTCTATAGATGCTCTTAGCTGGAGGTCCTCAATGGTTGATACTGACACTGTGCTTCTAATAATTGCAGAATCTACAATGTTGCTCATGAGCTTTTTTTTTATGTCATATTCCAACCGCTTCTTAACTGACTCAGTCATTCTCATTCTATAACCAATATCATCTCCTATCAAAAGCGTGATAAAAAGCATGCCAAATGCATACACATCCGTACTCTCTGCTACTTTGCCGTCTTGGAGATATTCAGACCCGTAACATTCAGGTGCCACATAGCCAGAAATCCCTGCTGTTCCTGTCACAGATTCTTTACCCTCGGGTATTGATA
Organism: Beta lomatogona; assembly: GCA_947646795.1. NCBI lineage: Eukaryota > Viridiplantae > Streptophyta > Magnoliopsida > Caryophyllales > Amaranthaceae > Beta > Beta lomatogona. The sequence continues at coordinate 213,819 of CANSNZ010000895.1, read as the reverse complement.
TAGAAAATCCAAAGTCGGACAATCTGGCAGTGTTCTCCAGGTCCAAAAACACATTTCGAGGGCTCACGTCCAAGTGGAGGATAGGCAATGGAAAAGCGCTGTGAAGATAGGCAACCGCATGAGAAATTTCCCACGCAATCCTTAGCCTGTCCTTCCACTCCAATTCTAGTTTCTTTTGGCCATTCTCATCTCTAACAAGTATATAATCCTCAAGAGTTTCATAATGTCCCACCCATTCATAAACTAGAACAGGATGATCAGTCTCAAGGCAACATCCTAGTATTTTGTGGGCATTATTATGAGTAACTATTTGTGTGGCAACCACTATTTCATGCAAAATATTGATTTCGTCTTGAATACCTCGAGGATTCACCATCTTTACCATTACAACCGTTCCCTTCCAAGAACCTCGGTACAAGTAGTTATACGACGTCTCACAATAAGGTTGTCGTTCCACATTCATGTTGTTGAGCTCGTCAACTGAGAAATGGCGAAGAGGATTCGCCTTACCATGAAACAGCTTTATGCTTTCTTCAAGTACCCATGCTCCATAATTTATATAATTTTCTTCACTTCCACGAAAAATTAAGTATTTATCACATCGCTGCATCAACCAATAAATTTTAATAGACTTTATGTTCTCCAATTGATTAATGAATAATGAATTGAATAAAGCCAATGAATTCTCAGGACTAGATACTTTTATTTAATTAGAGTTGTAGTTTCATACCTTCTTCTGTAAATGTAACTTGATTTTGCTTTGTTTCCATACTTGTCTTAATTTCTTTTTCAAGCGAGTTCCTACCATGTTGAAGTTCCCTACAAAGTTCAAGAGTCTTCACCTTTTCTTTTATCTGATAACTCAAGCACCTTCAGACCCACAAATTTATGCAGGTTACCAGGAATATTCATTGTAAAATTAATACTTTGGCGATATAAAAAGTTGAAAGATGTAACGGATTGAAGTTATTTTTAAAAAATTGTTAAAATAACAACTTAGAATTGCAATCTGTCGAACTGAATATTTGACAAAAGTCACACTCATAGATTGAATATACCACTTTGGAGACATAAATCAAGCTTATTCTTAAAATAATAAACATATATTAATAATCTTATGAAATGATAGAAATATAAATGAATTAAACAATAATAATACCTTTTCAAAGGTAGTTGCTTCGCCTGTCTTCTAATAAATATGGTTAATTTAAGATCCTTAACTCATTCACATATGATGTGGAGATGTGGAGTTGTGGAGTATTTCGCTCCCACCGACAGAGACACTACCGAAAGGGAGCTTCCACTATCTTCAATAATTGATTTCCCAGCTCTCTTGTCAAAAATAAAACAAAACAAAACAAAAGAATAATTTAGACCTGATCAAACACCGGGCCGGGCCGGGTTCGAGCCGGGCCGAACAAAAAAAAAGTGCCCATCTTGCGGGCCGGGCCGGGCCCAAATCCGGGCCAAAAATTTTTGCCCAAAGCCCGGTATTTCGGGCCGGGCCGAGCGGGCTTTTGCGGGCCAAAACGGGCCGGTCCCATTTTTTAGGCTAAAAAGTGTTTTTTTGCTTGTCCAAAGCCCGCCCAAAAAAAAAAAAATTTGACCGGGTCGGGCCCGGGCCGGGCTGGAGTTGATCAGGTATAGAATAATTGATTTCCCCAGGTGATAAGTCTTAAGTCTTAAGTCTTTGTATGTGGGGACGAAAAGTCCACAGACACGGTAAAATTGACGTAGGCGTCAATTAATTGACGGATTTGACGCGCCTAATAACAAGTCCTTGTCCAAATTTCCAAATAAAGAGGAACAATTGTTCTATATTACACTCATAGCTAGAGTTGTCAGTTTGGTTAATAAACTGCCATTGAATCGAAATAATCGAAATTTGAACCGAATTAAATTGAACCTGGAGTAATCAGAATCGAAATCAACTGAAAAATGTTGAACTGAAACTGAAATAAACTGTAAATGAAAAACCAAAACTGAACTGCAACTAAACTGAAACAAACTGTAACTGAAAATAACTGTGAAAAAGTGAAAAGTTGATCAATCAACTGAACTGAACTGAACTGAATATTTAACTAGATTAACTGAACTGATTCAAACTGAAACTAAAACTGAACTGAAACTGATTTAAACTGAAACTGTTTTAAACTAATTTTTAACTGTACCCGAACCGAATTTAGGTATTACCCAAATTCATGATAGTACTCCAATTCACAAATTTTATCGTGATAATTTTGTATTAGTACTCTCACATGTAAATTTATCATTATAGTTTGTTTGAGGTGAAGTGATTAAATGTTGAGTTAGGTTTACAAAGTTGTTTTTGTATGATTATGAGCCATGACTATTGACCATTTTTTGGTGTGCTCATTTTATTGGTTTACCTCTGAATCTTTCCTAAAAAACCACATTTAATTCATTTTTTATTATTTTTTTGTTATTCATTATTCATAAAATGATAACCACTTCATAATAGACTAATATTAAGAAGAAACACAATTACAACTTACAACACTACATAATCTGTCAACAATATAACATTTCTAAGAAATAACAATATATGGCTTTTGAATACAGTACAAAAAATGTATCTAAATTCTTAAACCAATTAGTAATTACATTGTATTCTTATCAGCACTGGACTTTTTTATCATCTTCAGTGGTTGCAATCATCTCCAATTCTACACCTTTCACTGTCAACCCATGTCAACTTGTGTTATTCCTGTTTAATGAGCATGAACGATGATTTAAAAGTAAGAATATAGATCAAATAATTGCAATATGCATACCCATCTGTTATAGCTATAATTCAAAACTCTAAGACCTTGCATAATATAAGTGGGTTTCGATTAGTTTCAATTAGAGAATGCAAAAGGAAAATCTGCCCATAATTCAAAACTGTAGTACCTTACATGTGATCGAATACAACCCAAAACCTGTTAATTTATGAAATTTATAAACAAACATTGGTGAAAAATCAAACTAATTCAGAGAATTTCCAAATACAAATGAAACAAGATGCAAGGAGATTGCAAGAGAAACAATTACGTGCGTTCGTGAGATTTTTCGTTCAGTTCTGCAATCAACTAGTAATGATTCAAATCTCTCACTTTTCTATGTGCAATTCTCTCCTGTAAACCTGGAAGAAAATAGACCCAAAAAAAAAAACTGCCTGAGAAGTCACATGCTTATGCAATTGGAAAGAGGAAACAAATTATAAGAGAAATAATTCAATATTTCTCTTATAATTGGAAAGAGGAAACAATTACGCATTATTCAACTAGCAAAGTAAAACAAAGGGAAAGGCAAACACAAACTTCTTATGAATTAATTGAAGATTTTGAGATTCAAAAAGTAGTGGAAAAGAGGAAAACAAAGAGCGATTTACTACCTTGGTTTCACCATGCGAAAAACGACTAAGGGTTTCCAAATCAAACCAATGGATGTCGATCAACTTTTCCTGGCACAAATTTGCTTCACGAAGTGGGGAAAGAAGAGAGAGATTGAGTTGGAGAAAAGAGGAAATAGAGGGAGTGGGGAATCAACGTGAATGATGAGCAGCGCTCTATTAACTATATTGAACGAAATTCAAAATTTGGGAAGGCGCGATTAAAATTGGCGTTTTTTAGATTCATCTTGGCCTTTGGGCAACTAAATTGAATTTCTTTTTTTATTTTTGAAAAGAGAATAAGAGAGTAGAGAAATGAAGGGCTCATATTTGCTCTTCTCTAATCAATGGTCTCAATTCATGATCCATGACATTCTTTTTTTACCAATGAGCATTAAGAATGACCAAGCACATGGATTGCTAAGTTAATGTCTATCAATAGTTGAATTTTAATCTTTTTCAAATCAATGGTCTTAAGTATTCTAAATTTGTCATTCTAGTATTGATTTATTTAGTAATTTAGTTAACTTCCTAAACTAGTATTATTGTTAGAAATTAATAGAAAAACTTTAGAAATTTAATTAGTATTATTAATTTTAAAGAAATTATTAGTATTACAAACTTCAGAAATTATAAATATGCGAAGTTTCGAATATTTTATTAGTATTACTAATTAGTGCTTACAAGTTTCAACTTACGAGTGGTGATTAGTTCATTGACTTCATCACTTCATGTCTCCATCTTTGTACGATCATATCTTCAATTAGTTCATTGACTTAAAACGATCAACTTATATGTAGTGTTGTTATGTTCAGTAGAGAATACAGAGTATATCAAAGTACAAAGTATCTTTAACATAAACGGTCCGTGTAAACATAATATAAAGTATCTTTAACATAAACCTGTCCACGTAAACCGTATACACCAATTAGCTTATCTACTTATATCAGTTGATTGATCTAATCCAATATCAGCATACATTAGTCTTATGCAACAACAAATTGTTTCAATTTGTTTGTGTTTAGATGCTATCACATATATAACATCTAATCGAATAAATAACAACTTCACTAATCAACTTGTTTTGCTTTAGTAATATGTTTTGTATTTGCAATAGATAAAGCTTAATCAAGGTTCACTTGGATAGATTATTATGATTTTCAATTACCTTCTCATCCTACATTGATATATTATATAGTCCATATCACCTTTTTTCAGTTAAATTAGATATTTGAATTTCAAAATAAATGTAAGTTATAAACGATTAACTAAATTGAAGTGTTCTTATCTTGATTTAGGTTATCGTTTCACATTGATACAATAATCTAATAATCTGATACTAACTTGTTTCACTTCAATATTATGTTTCGATATCAAAATGGAGCAATGTTATCTTCAATTATCATACCAGCTTATATTGATATTTTAATATAGTCTAAGATCAATGTATTTCAGTTTGGCCTATATGTATGAGTTTAGGAAAATGATTATAACTTGTTAACAATTAACTTAAATAGAATATTCTTATCTTGATCTAGCTTATCGATTTACATTGATATTATCTTACTTTAAATTGAGCACAGTTATTTTCAATTACTTTACCGACACATATAGATACCTTGATCTAATCCAATATTAACTTATTTTACGTCGATTATATGTTTTCAGATGCATAAAGCTTTAATGACTAGTATAGTTATAGTAAGCAATTATAGTTAGAGTAAGACATTGATCTAATCGGCGTTTTAAAAATGTCTAACTCGTCTTTCGAGGAAGTTTATAAGAATTTATACTGATATGAGACGTCCTTTTTAACCAAATATGATGTGATTTGAATACAACTAAAAGTTTGAATATCGACTTATATAAATTTGTCTTATTCCAAATTATCGAATACTATATCAGTAAAATACACATTTACCGATGTCACTTTCATACACGTTTTTATGAAGTACAACTGATTTTTTTCTAGGCATGTGCCGACTACACTTATTTGGTACATTAATTTTATCCGAATCTGGGAAAACACTTGGCCAAAACCAGACATGAATTTCCATTTTTTCCGAACAAATACAAGAATGTGACTAACTTCTATCAGAACTGACTATTGTCGAACTTATGTGATTTTCGTCAATAACTGAAATAATCTGAAACGAAACTGAAAATAACCGCAACGTATTTTAACTGATATGGATTCAACCATTGGTTGGTTTAACTGTTCGGATAAAACTGGTTTAAACTGCAACTGAACTGAACTGAAAATGGAAAGGAAAAAAAACTGAAATAAACTGAACTGAAAAGTTTGTTAACTGAACTGAACTGTCAATAATTTTAACTGTTACAAACTGAACTGATATGAACTGAACTGTTTGGATATAACCATAACTGAACTGTTGAACTGAATTGACACCTCTACTCATAGCCATAGGTCCACCATACCCATCACATTTATTAAACTACTCCCTCAATTTTTTTAGATGATCCATTTTGAAGTTTGACAGTATTTATATAGTATATGCCTTTGACTATTTCTTAAGAAAAAAATATAGTCATGTGAGATCTTATTAGATTTGTCTCAATGTATATTTTCCAAATATCAACTTTTTGTAATTTTTGTTTATTGATAATTAAAGATATAATTGTTCAAAATAGTACCTCGATAAGAGTGCTCAAAGGAAATAGATCAACTAAAAAACCAGATGAAATAGTTAATAACAGGTGCAAAAATGTGAGGATTATCAATTATGTAGTATGGATATCTATTTCTTCCTCTATTTTTTTTAAAGTGAAATATAGAGAAAGTGAAGAAATATTAAGGAGGTCTAGAAGAGGATGTTAGGTACACAAGTTATCAGTCAACTAGATGTGTTAAGCAAAAAGGATATGCCTGCCTTTAAATATGGTGCGTTTTATAGTGAGAAATTAAATGAGTTAATCGAAAACGTGTTGGGACCACAATGCCACTTTTTGTCATTTTAAGTAATGTGTTACTTATAGACTGAGTATTCCTAACAAGGACCTAGTTCTGTCTGCACATTATGGTAAGGAACAAGGGATACCTAAAACATAAGCGTTCATGCATTATCAATCAATCAAATTTAAGGCAGCTCTGTAGCAGGGAAATTCATACACCAGTATGGGTGGTAAGAGCATCCATAATGAAGAGGATTCTCCCTCCTCTTAGCTCTCTCTCTCCCCTCAAAATCTCTATCCTCACCATTGTTGGGCACATTAAAAGGATCCTCTTTACAAGAGGATGTAGCAAATTCCTCTTTTATGTATAGGAATGCACACCTCGACCCGTGTGCAAAGAGGAAGATGGGACTTCATCAAAACGCAGCTATTAGAGGTGGGCATGGGCCGGGCCGGCCCGACCCGACACGGTTTGGGCCCGTCAGGGCACGAGCCCGCTCGGGGTCCAGCCCGGCCCGTCGTTCGCTCCGTGAGCCGTGGGCCTGCCACGGTCAAGAAATTTTATTTCAGGCTCGCACCGGCACGAGCCCGCCTATATGGCTCATGGGCCGGCCAGCGGGCCGAACACCCATTTTATTTGTTTTTTAGCTTAAAACTGCCAAGAATAAAAAAAAAACAACATAAAACACGGGCCAGGCCCGCAGGAGGCACGATCCTGGCCCGCAGGCCTAGGCCGGACCGTGGACAAAATCTGAAAATTTCTGGCCCGGCACGGCACGACCCGCCACTCACGGGCTCGGGCCCAGCCCGGCCCGCCATTTCCTCAAGCCCGACTCGGCCCATGCCCAGGTCTAGCAGCTATATCTCTTATTGTTGCTGCGTTTTGTGGGAATGAAAAACAAATTTTGATTTTTTTCTTTTGTGCAATGGGGCCCACTTCCTACAACTTCAATGTTTTGGTTGCAATTTGTGTTTCTCAAACGGTCACTTATTTTTAACAACGGTTATAAAAATAATCTAGGTTCAATTATATACTCCCTCCGTCCCATAAAGATCTGAACACTTGTTGGGACACGTAGTTTAAGGTGATAAGTTGTGGTGTAGTTATCAAATGTTATTTTATTTAAAAAGTAGATGTAATAGGAGTTGGTGGGGTATTTTTTATTAGAAGAGAGAGAAAGTTGTGTAACATTTTATTGATAAAAGGTGGAGTGTGGGCCAAAGATGTGTAAAAGAAATAATATATTAATGGTGGGACCATGCCAAAAATAGAAGTGTTCAAACTAATTTGGGACAAACATAAAAGGAAAGTGTTCAGACTATTCTGGGACAGAGGTAGTATAATAAAATATACCACTGGACATAATTTATTTTTCTCTATAAATAGAGTCCAAATTTGCCATAGTTTGACACACTTATTTTTTACCACATAAATTGCAATTTGTTCGTCAAATGCAATTAATGTTTTTTCATTAATTGTGTTAATTTATTTTATGGATTACAAACTTATATAATTGTTAGTAGTTAAAGATGGCATTAATTAATTTAATTATACACAGATTAATAATATGAAACATACAATTAAAACTATAATTATCAAAATAAGCTAGAGAATATATTGTGGGATATGTGTAAAGTAAGAAAAAGGATGTGGAAGAGGATCCTCTTTGTTGTAGAAAAAATATGTAGAGATGTTAAAAGGAAGAGGATGAGTTAGTGGAAATTGAGGTGGAGGAAAGAGAAAATGAGGTGTCCAAAGGAGAAAGGGAGAGAGAAAATATAAGAGGAGGAGGACCTCCTCAGCCCTCTCCATTGTGGATGCTCTAATGAGGATAGATTCAGAGGATTTGATCATGTTGTAGAGCTCCGTTGCAACGTCCACCATGGTTGGCCTACTGCCTTCTTCAGTTTCTGTAACCTAAGTGCAAGCTCTATAGCTCCACTCAGTTCAGTATTTGCCACACCGATTGTATTGATTTCTGGATCTACAATGTCACCAATGCGCTTTTCTCTGACTTTTTCAGTTACCCATTTAATAATATGAGTCCCCTGATAGTAATGACATCCTTTTCTGTCAAGAGCACAAGAACAAGCACGCCAAATGAATACACATCTGCGCACTCTGCGGCTCTGTCATGATGATGGCATTCAGGTGCCACCCATTCGGAATTCCTGGTCTCTTTTTCAAGATGTTCTACCACATATTTTTCACCCTCTGGAATGGAAACACAATACTTGTAGTTGAACAATTTGGCAGTTTTGTCTTTATCCAAGAAAAGATTATCAGGTTCCAAGTTCCTAAGGATGATAGGCCTATGAAAAGTTGTGTGAAAATAAGAAACAACACGAGATATTTCCCATGCGATCCTTAGCCCGTCCTTCCATTCTAATAGAGGGCTTATTTTGGTTCTCATCTCTGAATAATAGACAATCTTCAAGAGTTTCAGCTACCATCTACTCATAGACAAGAACTGGAAATTTAGTCTCAAGGTAACATCCTAGTAGTTTATGGACATTATTATGAGCAGCCATCTGTGTAGCAACCACAATTTCACACGATAGCATCTTTAAGAACTTATTAGCAGATGTTGGATCCTTAAATAAACCACTTGATAGCTTTACAAAGACAGCTCTTCCTTCCCAAGAACCCTGGTACCATGAAAAATGTTTTAGCCAGGACCATGTATCAAGATTGTTTATATACAATTCCTCGGACCACGTATCAAGATTGTTTATAGACAACTCCTCGTTAATATAGAACTCCACATTCATGTTGTTAAGTTCATCAACTGAGAAGTAACATATAGGGTATACTCTGCCATGAAACAAGGAAGTGCTTTCTACAAGTACCATAGATTCGTTCTTTACAATGTCTTCTCTGCTTCTTCGGGAAATCTGGTATATGCCCTCTCCCTGCATCAATCAATGAAATTAATAAACTCCATATCACTTTTAAAGCTACAAAGATGGAATTCATACCATCCCATCTACTATAGCTTCTCTTATCATTGTTTCCTATTTCACTCGCCATTGACCATACTGACCCTTTTCTTTTATATGTGCAGCATGCACCCAGAAAATGTGGAATGAAAAAGTGGCAAAAGGGCTACCTCAAGATATAGAACCATCAAGGATCCCAAGATCTAAATAACTAATTAAAGTGATAGACACATGTTTAAGGGAGAAAATTCAAAAAGCAAATTTCAAAACTTTCCTCTAGCCTTTTATTGTCTAGGATGCATGGTGTTGTTTGCAAGTGCTAATTTGGGTAAACTACTAAACTTGACAAGTTATGAATCAGAATAATCCATTAAAAAAAAAAACACAACAACCTCGTCCATTGATATGTCTCATCAACAAATAAAACCTCTTTTGAACTGCATTAAGCAAGATGAAGAAAAATATACACTTGACTTGAAAGATGTACATGTAAAAGACTGGTAGTAATGATAGATACAGAGGATCGAATCATATTCTTGAGCTTAGTTGCAACCTCCACCATAGTTGGTCTATTGTAAACTTCTTTTGCCATACACATGAATGCGAGCTGTATACATGCACTCAGCTGGTGGTCTTCAATTCTTGTCACCCCTTTTCTAGTAATTGCAGGATCTAGAATCTCGCTAATGCGGTTATCTTTGAAGCATTGCAACGCCCACATACATAAATTCATATGGGTATCTAGCAATATAACATTCTTTCCAAACAAGAGCACAATCAAAAGCACACCAAATGAATAAACGTCTATACTTGCTGCCACTCTTCCAGGATGTTGATATTCAGGTGCCACCCATTTTGAATCCCTGTTCTCTTCTCCAAAATCTTCTACCAATAATTCCCCATCGATAGGAATAGAAACACAACGACTGAAGTTGGACAATTTGCAGTGTTGTCTTGGTCCAAGAAAACATTATCCAGTTCAAAGTTCCTAAGGATGATAGGCAGGCCCGTCCCTAAGCCTGGGCAGGAGGGGCACCCGCCCAGGGCCCAGGGAGTAAAGGCCCATGTTGCTGGTTTCTAATATGCTATTTGAGGATAAAAGAAAATTTGCTCGCATTACATTAATGAAAGATAGTGCTGGCTCCTTGGTTTGTTGTTTGTCATAATTGTTAATGACTTCATCTCTCCATCCTTGGTTCAAATCCCACCTCCAACGTTTTTTTTATCTTTTTCAGCTTTCTTTTTTTCTTTTTTGGGTTTTCTTTTGTTTTCAATGATTGAGAATTTATTTTTTCAGCTTTCTTATTGTCTTTTTGGGTTTTCTTTTGTTTTCAATGATTTTGAAATAACTTCATTTTCCTATTTTTTATTTTCCTTTTTGTTTTCAATAATTTTAAAATAGCTACCTAATCTTTAGTAAGTGGGTTTTTTTTTCCTTCTCATATAAAGTAAAGTGTCCCTTTTGCTATTTCATACCCCCCCCCCACTTTATATTATTGTTCACTTTTTACGTTTACATTGTTCATCTATCCCACTTCGACTATAAAGTTACTAATATATATATAAGAACAAGTATTAGATTTAATTTTATCTTGATGTATATTAATTTCAAAATATTTTATTTTACTTAAATTGTACGAATTGAAGAACTAAGATACTTGAAGATATTTGATGTTAATAAAGTAGTACTCCTTTCATTTTCCTTTGTTGTTTCTATTTAGAATCATTTTGTGAGAGGAAATTCGTCAAAATATGAAGAACTTTTGAAAACGGAGGGAGTTAGTAAAAACGAATATCAAAGTGGAACCCTTAAAAAAAGGGCCCATAATTTTTAGTTCGCCCCAGACCTCCAAAATGTCGGGAACGGGCCTGATGATAGGCCTATGATAAGCTGTGTGAAAATCGGATATAACATGAGATATTTCCCCTGCTATCCTTAGCCTGTCCTTCCACTCTAATAGAGGTAGCTTGTTATGGTTCTCATCTTTGAGTAATATACGATCTTCAAGAGTTTCAGCTGCCATCCACTCATAAACAAGAACCGAAAACTTAGTCTCAAGGCAACATCCTAGTAGTTTATGGACATTATCATGAGAAGCCATCTGTGTAGCAACCACAATTTCACGCGAAACCTTTAATCGGATATCATTAGAAGACGCGGGACCCTTGAGTACGCTTTCTGGTAGCTTTACCAGAATAGCTATCCCCTCCCAAGAACCTTGGTACAAATCACAACATTTATGCCATAACTCCACATTCATGTTGTTGAGCTCATCAACTGAGAAGTAACGGATAGGATTCATTCTACTGCGATAAAAGGAAATGCTTTCTTCAAGTAAAGTGGCTTCATTATTTATAAAATTTTATTTGCTTCCTTGAAATTTCTGTATATGCACTCTTCCTACAACAATTAATGAAATTATCAAACTCTATACGTAAAGAAGTTGAGACATGACATCCCCTTCATTGTTCTGGTATAAGGTTGTACTCCTTCCATTCCTATTTGTTCTTCTCTAAGGAATATAGGAAGAAATCAATCTATAAGAACTTTTTGAACCATCTTACTTACTTTTTAGAACTTCTCTCTTAGTGTGGAACTTCTCTCTTATTCTATAGTACTTCTATCTTACTATTTGTTGTCCAAATAAGGTAATATTCTTTACAGGAAGAACTTTGAGGAACATCCCAATGCGGAAAGTAGAAAGAACAAATAGGTACAGGGCGAGTAATTTTATACCATTGAATTATATTACATAGGTAGGAGATTAAATACATCTACATAGTATAGGGAAGGAGGAAGCGAAATAAGCCAATATTCTAGTTTTTAATTCTCTCCTCTAATATTTAGGGAAGAACGAAGTGCTCGAGTTGGAGACTAAAAACATCTACATAATATATATAAGCATCGCTAATTAGAGAGGGGAATTAATCTAAGCATCTCTGATTAAAGAGGGGAATCTAAGGAATTGTCTCCAATATGAGTATGAGACGGAACTGTTGCAAATTTTGAAACATATTTTATATCCGTCTCAAATTCCAACTATAAATAGCCTTTTTTTTTTGTAGTGAATAGACACATTACTACCTTATATGACAAAAACCTTTCTCAAGCCCTTTTCTGTTTAGATAATTGTGTATGTAAGTATTAATTTAGGTAAAGTAATAAAACTTTCTACATGATTGGAAAATCAGGATAGTTCATGAATAAACACAAAGCAGCAAGGATCTATAGTTCTCTTCACCAAAAAAAGTTTAAAGTGTTAATAAATTCTAATGAGTTCCAGTAAGTTCTAATGAGTCAGATTGGTTTCCATAAGTTCCAATAACTATAAGTTCTAAGTTCTAACATATTATATAATAAGATTCAATAAGTTAAACTTCAGTTAAGTCAAGATAATTTTCAATAAGTTCAATTCAAATAAATTCAGGAAAAATAAGGTGAAGAGAATGCACCCCTAGACATATATCTCAGCAACAAATGAAAACCTCTCATAGATTACGTTGAAAGCTGAATGATGTCAAAGAATACACTTGTTCGGGAAAGTCATTACCTTAGTTGATGTAATCATGTTCTTGAGCTCAGTTGTAACTCCCACCATTGTTGGTCTGTGGTTTCCTTCTACTGTGATGCACCTGATAGCAAGCTCTATAGATGCTCTCAGCTGGAGGTCTTCAATGGTTGTTACTATGGTTCTAGTAATTGCAAGATCTACAATGTTGCTGATGAGCTTATTTTTTACGCCATTCTGCACCCAAGTACGTAACTGAGTCACTCCATCATATGTCTCTCATGTAATCACATCAGTGTAATAATTATATGGCTTCTTTCCTGTCAAGAGCATGAGAAAAAGCATACCAAATGAATAAACATCTGCACTCTCTGCTACTTTGCCATGGTGGTATTCAGGTGCCAACTGAGGAGAGAGCGACATAGAAAGATATGTAGAGTCGTAGAAGGGATCATGGTTAGGAGGAGAAAGATAGAAAAAGTATTCAAAATGGGTAATGTTGCAACTAAAAAAACAGGCTTTAGTTTAAGGACAAGTTATGATTATGTTATAGGTTCATTTGAATGAAATTCATGTTCACGTGAACAGAACACACTATAAGTAATGCAAGAGTTGTATGTAGAAGTGGTCAGTGTGTCTGCCAGCCCGGATCAAGCCGCCAATTGGGTCATGCCTGTTAGCAATCCTGCACTTATTCGGGGCCATCCCGAGGGATCCACCTGATTGATCAAGTCTGGACGTTACTGATATGGTTATTGATATTAAGCTCTTAACTATACCCATTTATCCGAATAATCAAATTTATTTGAGATTGATTAAGGATCATATTAAGCTAGGGACTTCATCCTCTGGCATATGGGATTTTCTTTGCATACATTCACTCTCATGCAGGACAGCAGTCAGCAGAAGACAATTGTCAACCGGACCCCCCTTCACTAAGTAGTTCAAGCGGGATGTGTCAATTGTGATCCTAAATAATCTGACTTCAAATCTGCATAAGTCAATATGAAACCAATCATATAATCAATATATATATACTTCCTCCGTTCCAAAATAAGTGAAACACTTCTCTCATTTATGTGAGAGCTTTTTGAGACAAGTGTTTCACTTATTTTGGAACGGAGGAAGTATAAAGGAGGAACTTTTCGGGAGCTTAGGGAGATCCTCAAGATTTCGAGCTCATAGAGCGCGCCACGTAGGATTGCCGCATCATCAATTTATATTTTTATTTTTTTACAAAAATAGAGTTCTAGATGATTTAAATACAGATAAAGAGATTTGGATAATCGAAAATTAGAGTTTGAATTTGAATCAACAACCTAAATTATTATATCATGAAAATTGTGTATAACTTTTGCTACATAATTCGGAATATTATAATTTTTGTATCATTGGAGAGCATTCGAAATATGCTTCGAAATAAGATCCATTTACAATATAGTTGTACAACTTATGAAATATAGAGCGCCATGTAGGATTGTCATGTCATCAATTTTTCTTTTTATTTTTTTTCTAAAAATAGAGTTCTACATAGATTTAAATACATATAAGGAGTCTTGGATAAGCAAAAATTAGAGTTTCGTTTTGAATGAACAACCTAAATTATTATATTATGTAAATTGCGTATAACTTTTGCTACCTAATTCAGAATATTATAATTTTTGTACCATTAAATAGTGCTCGAAATATGCTTTGAAATAAGATCCATTTACAATATAGTTCTACAATTTATGAAATAGAGAGCGCCACTTAAGATTGCCATGTCATTAGTTTTTTTTTAAATATATTTCGAGCTCATAGAGCGCGCCACGTAGGATTGTCACGTCATCAATTTATATTTATATTTTTTATAAAAATAGAATACTAGATGATTTAAATACATATAAAGATATTTGGATAAGCGAAAATTAGAGTTTGGATTTGAATCAATTATTATATTATGAAAATTGTGTATAACTTTTGCTACATAATTCGGAATATTATAATTTTTGTACCATTGGAGAGCATTCGAAATATGCTTCGAAATAAGATCCATTTACAATATAGTTGTACAACTTATGAAATATAGAGCGCCATGTAGGATTGTCATGTCCTCAATTTTTATTTTTATTTTTTTTTCTAAAAATAGAGTTCTACATAGATTTAAATACATATAAGGAGTCTTGGATAAGCAAAAATTAGAGTTTCGTTTTGAATGAACAACCTAAATTATTATATTATGTAAATTGTGTATAACTTTTGCTACCTAATTCAGAATATTATAATTTTTGTACCATTAAATAGTGCTCGAAATATTCTTTGAAAGAAGATCCATTTACAATATAGTTATACAATTTATGAAATAGAGAGCGCCACTTAAGATTGTCATGTCATTTAGTTTTTTTTAAAAAATATTTGAAAAAAAATAGAATTCTACATATATTTAAATACATAAAAGAGTTTTGGATAGGGGGAAATTAGAGTTGCTTTTTGAATAAACAACCTAAATTATTATATTATGTAAATTGAATTTAACTTTTGCTACCTAATTTAAAACATTATAATCTTTTTACCATTGGGGAGTGCTTGAAATATGCTTCAAAATAGGATCTATTTACAATATAGTTTTACAACTCATGAAAATATATTAAATTAGATGCATTTTAGGACATTATTTAGTCTTTTTTAGATAAATATAATAATGGCTATAAGTATTAAGTATAGTGTATTATATGTGATTATAATATTTGATTATAGGTCTAATTTACAGGATTAAACATATTATCTTTCAAAACCTCAACCTTACTCAACCAAACTAAAACAATATAGTATTGCAACAAAATTTATTGACTAAAATCTATAGCGATAAAGTTACATATATATAATTAGAGTTTTGGATTATGTAAAAATTATAGTTTGATTTAAATAAAACAGCCTTAGAATATTATAAAGAGCTCCACCTAAGCATGCCATGTCATTCTTATCAATTTTTAAGAAAGTATTCTTTCTGTCCTGCATCTATTAAATTATTACCCTCTACTTTCTTAAAGTATCATTCGCGTATTATTCATGTTAAAACTGTATTAGCTATTGTTAGTCATACCTGTTATTGGGATACCATTTAATAATAGACTTAGCTACAATATTCAATTGAATATTAAAAATTATAAAATTTATATATCAAAATAACAAATCTAGAAATTATAGTATAATGACAAATACTTTCTCCGTTTTTTTTCTACTTCAACAATTGGTTTGGACATGATTTTTAAGGAAATAAAAAATGGGTAGTTTAGCATAGAGGTACCTCTTTAGTTAACTAGAATATGGGACAAATAAATCCTTATTAAAGTAAACTCAACTTTATAAGGCAATTCGGGTAATTAATGATGGTTTTATTAACATAAAGTAAAGGTAATATTGTCAACTGTAGTTTCGTTTTTTATCAAAAGTGGAATGGACCCAAAAGATGAAACTATCTAAAGTGGTAATTGTTGTAATAGAAAAAGAACGGAGGAAGTATGTAAATACAATGATCTTGAAAAATCTTATTTTACAACAACACAAAATCAACAATAATATTAACAAAAAATATATAATAAAATAAAATAAACAACAATCCGTGCAACGCATGGGCTTCAAACCTAGTTAATATATAAAGCAGAGTACAAAAACCAGCTCACGAGGTCGCGACATTTGGCGTTCTCATTAAGTGTCATGTCATTTTTTTAATAATATAAATAGAGTTCTAAATTGATTAAAATACAAATAGAGTTTAGGATAAGAACAAATAAACTTAGGTTCACATTGAAAAACGTAAATATATTATAGTAAACTGATTATAACTTTTAATATATAACTAGTTTTGAAGCCCGTGCGTTGCACGTGTTGTTGTTTATTTTATCTTTTTGTAAATTTTTGTTAATATTATGGTCAATTTTGTGTTGCTGTGAAATAAGATTTTTCAACACTATTGTATTTATAACTTCCTCCATTCCTTTTCTATTACAACAATTACAGCTTTGGATAGTTTCATCTTTTGGAACCATTTCACTTTTGGTAAAACAAAAGCAACTATTGTTGACAATATTGCCTTTATTTTATGTTAATAAAACCCTAATTAATTATCCAAATTGCCTCATAAAGTTGCGTTTACTTTATTAAGGATTATTTATCCCCTACTCTAGTTAAATAAAGGGGTACCTCTATGCTAAATTACCCATTTTTTATTTCCTTAAAAACCATGCCCATACCAATTGTTGTAGTAGAAAAAGAACAGGGAAAGTATTTGTCATTATACTATAATTTCTAGATTTGTTATTACGGTATATAAATTTTATAATTTTTAATATCCAATTAAATATTGTAACTAACTCTATTATTAAATGGTATCTTAATAATAGGTATGACTAACAATAATTAACACAGTTTTAGCATGAATAATACCCGAATGATACTTTAAGAAAGTAGAGCGAGGGTAATAATTTAATAGATGCAGGACAGAAAGAATAGAGAAAAACATGAGTGTCAGCCACAACTTCAACTTTTAATGTAGCACATAAACATTAACGCATATAAAATGGAAGATGGGAAAGCAAAAAAGAAGATCATAATGGTAGTTTCATGAATAAAATTAATTAAATGTAAAACTAACCTCTATTAATAATTGAAAATATTATTTAAGAGAGAAGAAAATACCTCTTCATCAATCATGACCATATCAAGACTTATCAAACTTCCCCCTTTTTTATTATCCGTGACCTTAAACAGTCTAGAAACGCAACCTTGATTTCCAAATAGTTTTAGTAGAATTAAATATTTAAGTTCATGGAGAAAAGAATAAGATCTGACATATAGATATATGGAAAAAAATATAAATAATTATGTATGCAATAAATATTCTAGGAATAAAATAATTAGTCAATTGCATAATACCTCTGCAATCTCAATGACAAACTTTCATTTGATTCTTCATGTAATGCCATCATGGAATGCTATAGGTTCAAAACTATGAATATAAATTTTTTATCTTTATATAACTCGATTTTTGAAAGTATGATTTTTAAAGACATAATTAGTATTGTCATGTATAATACGCTATTTTTATAGTTATTTTTATATGTATTTTAAATAAAGAATAATATGTTATTGTTCATCTAAATAAATACATTTTCATAAGTTGTAAAACTATATTGTATATAGATCTTATATCAAAGCATATTTCGAGCACTCTCCGACGGTAAAAAAAAAATTATACTATTGCGAATTATGTAGCAAAAGTTATAATCAATTTACATTGTATAATAATTTAGATTTTTTATTTAAAATCATACTGTCAATTTTACATTGTTGTTTATTTTATTATATTTCATAAGTTGTAGAACTATATTGTAAATGAATCTTATTTCAAAGCATATTTAGAGCACTATCCAATGGTACAAAAATTATAATATTCCGAAAGTTATACACATTTTACATAATATAATAATTTAGGTTGTTAATTCAAAACCAAACTCTAATTTTCGCTTATCAAAAGTTCCTTATATGCATTTAAATCTATGTTAAACTCTATTTTTTAATTTTCCCCTATTCAAAACTCTTTTACGTATTTAAATATATGTAGAATTCCATTTTTTTCAAAAATTTAAAATAAAAACTAATGACATGGCAATCATATATGGCGCTTTATATTTCATAAGTTGTAGAACTATATTGTAAATGGATCTTATTTCGGAGCATATTTCGAGCACTATCCAATGGTATAAAAATTATAATATTCCGAATTATGTAACAAAAGTTATACACAATTTACATTATATAATAATTTAGGTTGTTCATTCAAAATGAAACTCTAATTTCTGATTATCCAAGACTCCTTATATGTATTTAAATCTATGTACAACTCTATTTTGTTAAAAAATAAAAATAAAAAATGATGACATGGCAATCCTATGTGGCCCTTTATATTTCATAATTTGTAGAACTATATTGTAAATGGATCTTATTTCGGATCATATTTCGAGCACTATCCAATGGTACAAAAATTATAATATTCCGAATTACGTAGCAAAAGTTATACGCAATTTACATAATATAATTATTTGGGCTGTTAATTCAAAATCAAACTCTAATTTTCGCTTATCCAGAACTCCTTATACGTATTTAAATTTTTGTAGAACTCTATTTTTGTAAAAAAATAAAAATAATAATTAATGACGTGGCAATCCTACGTGGAGCGCTCTATGGCCTCGAAATCTTGAGGAGCTCCCTATGCTCCCGAAAAGTTCCTCCTTTATTTATATATATTGATTCTTAAAATTATAATTTTTTTTACCATTAGAAAGTGTTTAAAAAGTACTTTAAAATTTTATATTAAAGTAACGTATAAGGTCGCGACATTTGGCGTCCTCATTGGACGTCATTTGTCGCGCTCATTAAGTGTCATGTCATTTTTTAATTTAAATAGAGTTCTAAATTGATTAAAATACAAATAGAGTTTAGGATAAGAATAAATAGAGTTGAGTTCACAATAAAAAAACTTAAATATAGTAAATTGATTATAACTTTTAATATATAGTTTGTAAAATTATAATTTTTATACCATTGGAAAGTGTTTAAAAAATACTTTAAAATAAGACCTATTTATACTATATTTAAGATTTTATATTAAAGTAACGTATAAAAGGAAATATTGACTAATTAGGTGAACTACATATTATAGATTTTTAGTGGTCAGCTTTGCACATTGAGTTCTTTCCCAAGGTACGGTTTCTAATAAATATACTCCTCATATTTTCTTTTCATTTGATAAGAAACAAATGCTGCACCCTTCGTCTCCTCCAAACATGAATGTTGGATAAGATGGGTTATGGTCAATATATTAGAAAGAGGGTTGATATTGTTAATCACGTTGGTCTATTGAGGCTTGAAGGGTACCGCAACAACATACCGTAGCAACATACTTTAGCAACATACCGTAACAATATTACCAATCCTTCATAATTTAACAAAATGTTTCATATTTATATGACATGTGCTTTAATTTGATTTGTAAACACAATGAGTACTAAAGAAAGGTAAGTTTTATCTTGAACTTTCTCCATTAACTTTTCATTGGTCTAGAACATATACTGATGACTTAAACATTGGAACAAAAAATAAACTTATGTGCTATGCTATTGTAAATAAAAAGGTCAAGGATATCAATTGAACCAATCAGGTACAATAATCTGATCAAGGATTTGAGGAAAGAAAGGCAAGATTGGACTCTAAAAGTTAGGGTCACCAGAATGTGGGATGCAATAAACCCGAGAACCAACAATTTTATTGGTGTTGATACAATACTTGCAGATGAGGAAGTGTAGACACATAATTGTGTCTCCCCATTTAGCCTCCTATGATAACCAATACCCTGCTCCAATTGGTCCGGATCGAGGAAAGAATAAAGAATGAGTCTAAAATAAAATGTTTTAAGCCCAAATCCATTTTCTAACTCATTTTATTAATCCATTTCTGAAAACCTTTTTATAACCAATTTTAATAAGCCCATTTCCTAAAATGTTTTAAAATAACCTTTTTAAAGGCCCATCTTTGAAAACCTTTTAAAAATAGTTTTGTGAAAGCTCAAGTTTATAAAATCCCCTTTTCTAGCCCAATTTAATTAATAGAATTAATTAATTATATTAATTAGTTTTATTAATGAAAAATATCTCTTACAAAAATAATCTTTTCCCAAATTGTTTTTAACTATCTTTTATCTAACTCTCTTCTAAAATCTTTATCTAACTATTTTATAAAAACTTTTAAGAAACCCAATTGCTTTCGGAAACCTATTGCAACTCAACCACCTAAACTTATATATATCCTCCCTCATAACAAAACCCACGGCAGAACCAACTCATGACAATCTCCACGGCTCAATTAAATTCCTTCGCTACCTAATACTCATCCTTCACGCTACATAATCACCAGGCCCTCTAATTCTCCCTCACTAATTCCTCCTCACTTTTTCTTCGACTCCACTGATCACAACCATACCAAATCACACGGCCAATTCATGATCATTCATCGATCACCATAATCTAATGCACCTGATGCTCCACTCCTAATTCTAATCACCTAACACACCTTGTAACAAATATTTTCCACACCTATATTCATCTACTCGCTACATCTCCATAATCCCCTGATCGCCAATCTTCATCCTTCAATCATCATCACTTTGCGCCTAATACTAATACTCCTCACAACAAGAAAATCAAACAGCAGCAACATATAAATTTTAAAACCCAAGTCAACGTCTCATTATTTCTCAAACTAAACAATTGTGTTTGATATTGTTGTTGTCACGCAAAACTCAACGCAAGATACTGTTTTTCTAAGACTCGTTGAATAATTCAATTTTCTAAGATCCGTACAAATCAACGACCCCCGGACGGTGGTATAATTTCTGAGGGTCAACTAAATTAACTAACTTTATTTGCTTTCTTTATTTATTTTTATTATTTTCTTGAAGTTACTAACACTTTATTCATGATGCAGGTTATTAACATAATCCCGTGATTGTAAGTATTGTATATATTATACTAACTCCCTGCATTATTTTCTTTTCTTATTTTCTATTTATTATTCATATTATATTATTGTCTTTATCACCCACATGTTATTATTGCTAAATAAGACCTAAAGAATTGTTCTAATTAATTCAGATAAATTGGACAATCTGCTAGGAACCTTGTAAAAAATTACATAATAACTTGTCACTAAATAATTAGTCCTTTTTTGTGTTTCCTGAACCAATCTAGACTAATATTTTTTAGGGTGCTTTAAAACGTTATATGATTATTCTATTGCATAAAATCTGCTGTGAATCGTTATTTAGTAGAGGCCAGCAATGGGTAATATAGTTCCTGACTATATTGTACCCTCACCCCCGAACTCGCTTTTTTGGTTCTTGACCATCTATGGAGTCATGACGGGGAAATCTACATTGGATAAGTCCCTAAGATGTCCCTTCCGTTTCAATCCAATTAGGTTTACGATTCTTCCTCTAAAGAATTGTTGGCGACTTCAAAAACATATTTTTAATAAAACCTTAACAATGGGGTAGTCAAATCTAATACGCGCTCACACCGCGTAGGTGAAACAAAAATCTACGCCTAAATTTGGCGACTCCACTGGGGAGGATTTTAAAAAATTAATTTTTTTTAATTGAGTGGGTGAAACTTGAAAAATACAATTCACGCTTATTTTTATGCCTTAGAATAATATATTGTTTTGCATGTGCATGGCTATTAGCCATCATAAGGACAATCTACCTTGCCTCATTAGCACATGTTCTATGTGTGAGGTCACCCCGGGGGGTTTGCGCTTTGTCCTTCTAAAAAGCTTCCTGAGCAACAGTGTTGGATCTTAGTCATAAGCAAACCTACCCAACCATGACATTGTTCTCTTGTTCCTGACTTGAGACTGGAGTGCGTCTTACACGTGGCCACCTCTTTAATTAAGCAGAGGTATGAAGCGTGGGATCAATCTCTTAGTCATGGACCCTTTTCAGCCTTAACCTAAAACTGACCATAGTTGAACGTAGAACTGGACTTTAGGTTGAGAACTTTGCATACTTTTATGCTACTTGTGCATTATTTTTTATGTGTGTGGTTATTGCTTCATGTCATGCGAACTTTCGAACTAAAAATGTGTCAAATGAATTTTACGCGATAAAAGAAATGAAAGTGATGAATTTACGCACTGCGTCGAGCGCAGCTGTATTGCGCTTCACGCATTGCCACACATTATGCGCTCAGGCTGTGTTTAGTGCTTCTTTGTGTTTGTTGTATACCATGCATCTTGTGAAACTTATTTGTCCTTATGTGTTTGTTTTATGCATTGTCCGTGTGTCCCCAATTCTTAGGAATGTAGCATAGTCCTACACCTCAGTTATACTCCCTCCGTTTCATTTTAATTTATTCACTTCACTTTGGGGGAGAACCAAGGAGAAAGTGCAAAAGTATGAGAGAGAAACTGAAAAGGTGGAGAGAGAAATTGAAAAGTGAGAGATAGAAATTAAAAAGTGGGTTAAAATATTAAAAAGTGGATGACATGGGTGGAAAAAGAGGAGAAAGTACATGTGACATGTTACCAAAAATAGAAAAAGCAACAGTGTGTAGATTAAAAAGAAACGGACCAAAAAGGAAAGTGTGTAGATTAAAAAGAAACGGAGGGAGTACAATCCTGCAACTTTGTTGTTAACTTTTTTTTATTTTTTTCCTTTTCTTTTCCTTCTCTTTATTCTGATCTTTTTGTAAAGTTTTTTTTTTAATCTAATCTTCTATCTATTTCAAAAATTCTATCCTCACCTTTTACCAAACCATATCTCCCATCCTTTTTGAAATTTTATCTTCATCTTTTTTTAAAAAAATTCATCCCATCTTCAATCTCCTATCTACTGCAAAAATTCTATCTCTACCATTTTTTTTTTTCAAAAAAAAATTTCATCTTTTTTCCTATCTCATATCTTTTTCAAAAATTTATCCTTTCATGTATATCATCCTTTCATGTATATCATCCATCTTTTCATGTGTAAATCAATTAGGATTTCTTTTTTTTTCTTAGTGTCCACCTTATTGTAAAAATCTCATCCCCTTAGGAATTGTAATTCCACTAGAATTTTGTCTAACTCATATGTCTAGGTTCATCAAGTTCCACTCCATTCAGAGATCTTCATCTCATCTTACTCTATCTATGTTAGGATTCTTAACCCTGTCTAGGTTCACCCTAAGAAGTCTAGGGTCGTTAGAATTTTTGCCATCTTAGAAGTCTATAGTCCATAGAAAGTTCATGCATAATAGGAGTCCAAATCCATTAGAATTATGTCCATCTTAGGAGTCTAAATCCATTAGTATTCCGTCCGTTTTAGGAGTCTAGGTCCACTAGAGTCTTATGCATATTAGGAGTCTAGCATCCATGAAAGTTCACCAATTCTAGGATCTTAACATCATTAGAAGTCTGTCAGGTCTAGGACTGCATTCATACTAGAATCCTTTTGCATTGCATAGTCCATCATTCATACACTTCATGCATAGCTAAAGTTATTAGGCATTTAGGAGTCTCGTTGCATCCATGCTCTCCATTTTATTTCATGCATCCTGCATTTAGTAGTCCTGAACTACAAGCGATATGATTCCCTCTTTTGGGATATGTAGGCAGCCTTTATAGGTTCGAACGCATAGATTGAGTCATGCATACATACATTAGGTCTAGGTGCATCCAAAAAAGTCATTCGTACATGCATGAGGTCTAGGTGCATCTAAAAAAAGAAAAAAAAATCATCATACATATAGGACATTCAGATCGTTCCTAAAAGCTCAACTTTTAAAACAAACATACATTCTCCCATTCCGTTCCTTTCTCTCCATCATCACTCCATCTCTAATCTTTTGCTGGATGATCCATTGCAGGAAATACTCAATATGTCAAGAACACTTCAAGAGCAAATTGATGAGTTGACGAGTATACTAGTAGATCTTGTAGCACGTGTTGGCAGACTAGAGGCAAACTACACTGTTCTTCAGGATAATGGTAGTGCAAATTACAAGGCACTAAATAGCTTCGATACAATGGTAGCTGACCCACAAAAGATGAATGAACTTAACAACATCATACTACGTATCTCAATTTTAAGGCCTTCGATCACATCTTAATTCATTGTTACTCCGATTGGAAAACCTTCTGAGCACATTCATGACACTGTCTCACATGGACCTATACTTAATGCCACCAGGCCTCGAAGAAAACACAAGAGAGAATATACCTCACTGGGTATAAGTTATGGAACAGCTTTTGACCGCCTTCGTGCAAAAGGCGCACTTTCTCTTCTTGGGCCTACTCCAGATCCAGACGAAGATAACAGGGGGCCAAATTGGGACAAAGATGCTTACTGCAAGTATCATAGAGGAAACGGACATAGAACTAACGATTGCTATAAGTTAAAGCACCTCATCCACGATATGATAGAAAAAAGGAAGACTTTCGATTCTCTCGAATGAGGTCCCAGATAGGATAGGGGTCGTTGACATGGGTACAAAGGATTGCTATCCGACCCAGACTACAAAGACGCAGCCCTAGTCCCAATAGCATATATTCATTAAAGCACTTGGACTCGCTTAGGTCCAATCAACGTGAAAAAAAATACACTTCTTCTCTTTTCGTTTAGAAAGAGAACTCATGAAGATCGAAGCAACGAAGTTGTCTCGTCACGTGACGTAGGAGTCCAGACTTAGGATTTCATTTACTGTTTCATTTCTCTTATTCGCTCAGTCTAATATAGGTTGTCCCTTTCATTGCATATACTCATAATTTTCAATTGATAAATGAGTATTTCTTTTCAAACCTTGCACTAATGAGCTTCAATGGAAATCATGATTATCGCTTTACAGGAAATAAATTTCTCATTCTCATGACTATTCTTATAATAAAGGCAATGAACATAACTGGCATATATAAAAGAGGCATTCCTCCCTTCAATACAACCATTCCTCCATGCATAACATCCCTCCCCCTTTATCCTACCTCATAGGAAGTACATTTGACAACAATTCAATGTAAAGGGCAAGTAAAAAAAAGCAATAAAACAAAAGTCAAAGCAAAAAAAAAAAAAAAAAAAAAGGAGCAAAAAATGAAACAAAAAGTGTAAAATATGAAAAAAAAAGAAAAAGAAAAAAAAGTGTTGCAAATAAGCCCATCAATAGCTTTGTCAAGGTATTTCCTTCAAAACCTTCAACCTTCGATTCTAAACCATTACAAGTCAAATGAAATCTCTGCAATAAACCTTCTTAACAACCATACACATTGCATCCCAATAAGTCACAAAAGACAAACCAAAGCCCGCTAGGTCGAAAACCCATAAGGGCGACTTAGGCAAAAGTCAGTGCATCTTCTCATTCACTAGCCTGAACTACGAATGGTCTGATTCTGCTAAAGATACGTAGGAAACCTCACCCCAAGGTCCGACCGCTTTAAACCAAACCAAACCTACATCATTATCCACCCTTGCCAAAGACCTCTTCCAAATCAATGCCTAATTCATTGCAAATGACTCCCAAGTAAAATGCTCGGCCACCATTAATATGATAAGAGCTACGACTGGCTTGATTCCATCATGGATACGTAGGTAACCTCTTTTGAAGCCCGGCCATTTTAATTCAAAATATAATATTTTTAAGGCTCGCCTAGGCCCGTGAGAACAGTGCGATCACCCAAATTATGAATTTTCAATGCTCATCCCCCACCTTTAGAACTAGACTGGGATTTGAACCTGCATCATTAGCTTACCTCATTGCGTGAGTCGATTCATTATGGCTCCGCCTTTTCTTATTCTAATCATCTCCTTTTTCTAAGCCACATTATCGCTTCTAAGCCAACCTTAGCATAACCTTTCAACACTCAGCGCTATGACCGTGCCTCATCTTTTGAGTGTTCCTTTATCTTGGTCTTTTTTGTCTTCTCACCTTAGGAACCCTATATGAAATCTTAAATTGTAGAAGATACCTATCGTAATCTACTTCCCTTATTGTCCACTATAAATTTCATTCGTTCAATCTCATCACTTATTTTTATATTCCCTATCATCTATCTATCTCTTCACAATTTATCATAGAGTCATGCATTTAAGCTTATGATATTCCTCAAATTTTCAACCAATTCCCTTACACTTCTCGCAAATTGTTTTCAGTTGCTATATCCAACACCAATAAACCGGGTCTAGTAAAATTAGAGTTATATTCTTCATCATGCATCTACACCAATTACCTTAAATGTCTCCCAAACCGTTTTCAATTTTCTACCAAACCACAAATAAGTCGGCCCAAAAAATATAAAAAATGGATCATCTTGTTCAAGTTCGAATGTGCATGTTGATGCAAAAATGGAGGATTTCGAGATTTCTACCGATCAAGACATGCAGTTCAAGGTGCAAAGAGTGTAGTTGGTTATTTGGAAAAATTCATAAAGGACATAAAAAATGCAGACTTACTCATCATCAATGAGGAAAACCGCATGCATGTTTGTTTTTTGGAAGAAAATTTATGGTTAACATCTAATTGAGATCGATTCTTTGTTGCAAAATTGTGATTAAAATAGTAAGTTTTTTTTTTATTTATTAACGTTATCGGTTAAGGTGTACTGCACATATAAGAGAATTTGTACATATTGATTAACTCCTTCGATCAATTCAATTACATTGTAACTTACTCAAGTGTTTTATACAACAAGAACTTAATCGTTCAATTACATAATAACTTATAATGTCATTGAATTGAACGAAATAGCGATTTGTAAAAAAAATACCCTAATTACCTTATCGATTAACTTTGTAACATCGTTCAATTAAATAATAAGTTCAATTATAACTTACTCAAGTAATTAGTTCACGGAACGAATATATTTATTAGGAAGTTAATCAATAATCTTACATTTGTTAATAATGAGTTAATCGGAACGAATGAGTTATATTTTGTAATAATTTCCTTAACCAATATAAACAACTAGCCAGCCACCAAGGGAATTGACTTTATTTTATACTCATGCTGTAATTAAATAGATATTACTGTGTCACAAATAGCAAGTCATAACTAGCTAAAATGTCGCCTGGAAACCGCTAAAGATAAGTGGGCAGAGCAACTTCCACTTGTCCTGTAGGCAGACCGGACTACTCCAAAAAATGCCACTGGTCATATCTCTTTCTCCATCATTTATGGATGCGAAGCTGCCATCCCATCGGAAGTCCAAGTCCCCTCTGCCAGGTTTGGTTTAATAACTGAAGATAGAAATAATAACGAACTAACCCATGATATAGATACTTTTGATGAAGTAAGGTAAAGATCAAGAATTAGAATGGCAGCCTATCAACAAAGTGTAGCGCGCAGCTATAACAAAAATGTAAGGATTAAGGTATTTCAAGTAGGTGAGTGGATCCTCAGGAAAGTCTTCCAGAACATGAAGGATCCCAATGACAGTAAGTTAGGCCCTACTTGGGAAGGACCTTCCCAAATAAGTAAGGTAGTCGGACAAGGGGCATACTCCCTTGTCAAGCAGGATGGAGGTTGTTGGTGCGGCAGAACCTACAGTAACCACGACATTAGCCTTTGTGGCGCCCCGTCCACGACCAGCAGGAGGACGAGTCCCTCGGCCTGCTCCTTTGATATTATTCGGCCACCCCTCTAGGTACCCCCACAAGCTCATTGCACCCCTTAGCTTCATGCCCTTGCTTTTTACAGTGGGAAAATTTTAAGACATTCAAGTGTTTTATGTAGTTCATGTTAAAATAAACTTACTTCCTCTGACTAACATAATCAAATTAATCTTTATACTCCGAAACACACTTCGAATACCTTATCGGACATGAGCGAAACATATAGTCTATTACGTCAATGCAGAACTCCACATATAATTATTGTCGATTAACTTCCTATTGTTATATTAAAATTGAATCTAATAATTAACACTTGAGTAAGTTATTATGTAATTGAATTGAACGAATGAGTTAATCAAATACCGCATACAGTAAACTTTGATATAATAAATATAATAATACTCCTAAATCGATAAACTAAATAACTTACATTTAGTTATTTGATTAACTCCTTAATCAAATAACTAAATAAAACACTTGAGTAAGTTATTATGTAATTGAATTGAACGAAGGAGTTAATCAAATAACTAAATAAAACACTTGAGAATTAATAAAGCCAATATAGAAGTGCGGGATATAAATCGCAACGGATTCATGAAGCGTAGGCTCATCTCAATGCATGACCACGAAATCATGGATTAGTCTCATACTACAAGTAACAATCTAATGGAAGTTTTCATTAATGATTTTGCGAGTACATCAATCATTCTCAAGCACATGGTTTTAACATCTCACCATTAACTCAAAAGAAAGGAGACGCTCACTGCCAGTGGAGATGGTGGTGCGGTGAAGCAGCAGCCCAAAGGAGCCCTAATATGTAGAAGTTTGGTGCGGCAGAGCGAATACGTGTACACGTTAGTCGCGGCGTACTGAAGTTGTGTCACTGTTTCAGCGTTTGGTGCCGACGGAGGGAAGACGTGTTGGCGTTTGGCGCGGCGGAGCAAAGACGTACTCGTGTTTGGTAGAGCAGAGGAAGTCGATCACTCACACTGTTACACACTATGACGCTTATGAGTTTGTTTAGAGTAGTTCGTTTTTAGTTATTATGTAATTGAATTGAAAGAAAGGAATTACTCAAGTGTTTTATTTAGTTATTTGATTAACTCATTCATTCAATTTAATTACATAATAACTTACTCATGTGTTTTATGTAGTTATTTGATTAACTCCTTCGTTCAATTCAATTACATTATAACTTACTCGAGTGTTTTCTTTAGTTACTTGATTAACTCATTCGTTCAATTCAATTACATAATAATTTACTCCAGTGTTTTATTTAGTTATTTGATTAACTCCTTTGTTCAATTCAATTACATTATAACTTACTGAAGTATTTTATTTAGTTATTTGATTAATTTTATTAACTCATTTTGTTTAATTCAATTACATAATAACTTACTCCAGTGTTTTATTTAGTTATTAGATTAACTCCTTCGTTCAATTCAATTACATAAAAACTTACTCAAGAATCAAATAACTACATAAAGCATTTGAGTAAGTTATAATGTAAATGAATTAAACACTGGAGTTACTCTTTGATACTTAAGTTATAATGTAATTGAATAACATTATAATTTACTCGAGTGTCTGAGTTACATTATAACTTAATACATAATAACTTACTCAAGTGTTTTATCTAGTTATATGTAATTGAATTGAAAGAAATCCTTTAAGAGGGATATATATCTTTTGTCAAACAAACTCAAATATTTTATTTAGTTATTTGATTAACTCATTCGTTCAATTCAATTACATAAATTATAACTTACTCAAGTTGTTATTTGATTAACTCATTCGTTCAATTCAATTACATTATAACTTACTCGAGTGTTTTATTTAGTTATTTGATTAACTCATTCGTTCAATTCAATTACATTATAACTTACTCGAGTGTTTTATTTAGTTATTTGATTAACTCCTTTGTTCAATTCAATTACATTATAACTTACTCAAGTGTAATTGAAGTGTTTTATTTAATTACATTTAATTACATAACTTACTCAAATTACTCCAGTGTTTTATTATGTAATTGAATTAACTCGAATAATAACGAATGAGTTAATCAAATAACTTACTCAAGTGTTTATTTGATTACTTGAGTGATTATATTAACTAAATAAAACACTTGAGTAAGTTATAATGTAATTGAATTGAACGAAGGAGTTAATCAAATAACTACATAAAACATCAAATAATACTATAATGTAATTGAATTGCCAGAATAATACTATTTAGTGTTTACTATCGTTGTTATCTTTGATCTTTCATCATCGTTTCTTGAAGCAGCGGGCGATTGTAGATTGATGTTTCTGAATTGGCTACTATTGAAGACACATTACTACAAAAAGTAGAATAACGAACACAACATATAAAACGGTTAGGTTTAATGAGTGTATCGTACAAATATAGAGAACACTTATCTTATGGAAGCCTTGTGTGAGTTAAACAATGTGAAACACCTATGTTAGACAACCATTTTGTTTTTCATTAAAAAAATTTTAAAAAAGAAAATATAATAACTTACAAATGAATAACTGTTCAATATCTTCTCCCCTTAGGGCTTAGAAGAAGCGCCTTATCGTCAATCAGTTCACTCCCAAATTTCAAAAGACTACTCTAAACAAACTCATAAGCGCCATAGTGTGTGACAGTGTGAGTGATCGACTTCCTCTGCTCCACCAAACACGAGCACGTCTTTGCTCCGCCGCGCCAAACGCCAACACGTCTTCCCTCCGTCGGCACCAAACGCCGAAACGGTGACACATCTTCAGTACGCCGCGACTAACGCGTACATGTATTCGCTCTGCCGCACCAAACTTCTACATATTAGGGCTCCTTTGGGCTGCTGCTTCACGCACCGCCATCTCCACTGGCAGTGAGCGTCTCCACGCCCACTGTTGCCCTCAATTCCGTGGTGGGTATTATCATACATGTTTTACATTCTTTTATTAGCAAATAACCCTCTATTTTCGTTGCCATCAATTCCTATTGTTTCTTGATTTTTTTATTTCGTTGGAAATTGGAATCAATCAAGCTATGTTAATTACTTAATTTCATTGGAATAATCAAGCTATGTTGATAACAAAACTGCCCAATTGATGATTTAGTGGATTGATTTGATAGATATATTTGTGTTTACTTGTTGAGACGAATTTTGAGAAGTTCGTCTCTATTTTGTAATGAATTAGCTACTATATTTTACAATCATTTGATATGATAATTGGATTTTCCATCTCAAACATTATTTACTTTTTTTATATTAATTGATCTCTGGGAAGATAGTTTTTTGCTTCATAAATCAGAATCGAGAGCTTAAACAAGTCATCACTCTCGTGAATATCATATTTGAAAAAAAAAGATTGTGGGTAACCAGAGAGCTAAATAAAATCAAAGTTCAAGTACTAAACTAAAAAGAAAACAAATAATACTATTTAGTGTCAGAAACAAGGTTAGATGAGCAACCAATTCAACAACTCAAAGATCATCATATAGATTGTCAGAAACTTGTTATTGTTCAAAAATCTTCCGAGAGTATTGGTGAGAATTTGGACAGTGTCTGGCAGGATCAAAATCTTTTTATTCAAATAGATGGGCTATATATATATATATAATAATTAATAATAATAATAACTCTTTTTATTCTCTTTATCATGGGTAACATTATTTGTTTATTTGATTATTTAAAATGTATTTCAGAGATATTGTGTATGACTTAATTGTTAAAACTTCTATACCTCTTATATGGATCCTAATTAGGCTGGGAGAGCTGTTAGTTACTCCCCACTGATTGTGGATGTTTGTTGATATATTTTGCAGGTGATAATTTCGCATTATGGGCATTGAGAGAAAGACTATCTAGTTTTTTTTGAGACATCTTATTTTATTTTATATTTACTACATTGGGTTTATGAGGTTGTTTTACCTCTTTATGGATATCTTGGATTAATTTAATTGGGGTTTATTTTTATTTAGTTTAATTTAGCCTTCGTTTATAGTGACATTTCCGTCTGGCGATATTTCCGCTATCGCTATTTCTTTAATAAAATGTTCTATTTTCATTATATTGTGTTTATAAAAGGACGGAGTGTTACAGTTCTTCAAAGTGGTTTCTATTGGCCCTCTATATTCAAAGATGCTCATGCCTTTTGCAAAACATGTGATGAATGTCAAAGAACGGGAAATATGTCGAAGAGACAAGAGATGCCACAAACTGGGATTCTTGAGATTGAGCCCTTTGATGTATGCCGGATATTCCTAAGTTCAAACCTACTGACAATCCCAATTATCACTTGAGAAACTTCAAGGCCACTATGATCATTAAGTCTGTAGACCTTGAATTTTATCCAACGGTATTCCCGATGTCATTGGACCCTGCATGTCAAAACTGGTTCTACTCCCTGGACCCCAAACATGTTGAAACATGGGGTGATATCACTAGAGAGTTCATGAAACAATATGAACGAAGAAGTTAATCAAATAACTAAATAAACACTTGAGTAAGTTATAATGTAATTGAATTGAACGAAGAATATAATCAAATAACTAAATAAAACACTTGAGTAAGTTATTATGTAATTGAATTGAACGAATAACAAATAACAAACTACCTGAACATCAACTATAAACGAAATAGCGCATATAGTAAACTTTGATATAATATAATAATACTCCTAAATTACAATTGAGGCCAACTATATACTACTCCCCTACTTTTCTTTTTATTCTTTCTCTTCGGAATCTTTTTATGAGAACAAAATTGATCAAAATAGGAAGAACTTTATAAAACTGAGGGAGTATTTAATTTGACGTCCTCTTCTAATATAAAATTAAGAATGAAAAAAAAAACAATAACTAACTTAGTTGGTAATAACCGAGATGATATTTAAGACCTGAGATCTAATTTCGTCCTAACGAAAAGTACTCAAATATATGAACTATGAAGCACTTTAATATCATAAACAAGCTACATGAGTTAAGACAAGCAACTCATGTTCACCAACATGTAACAACTCGTTCGAAACCCATGTGTTTTGCGCTATACATCATAGCTTCAACAAACGCCCAATTAACTCAGAAACTACCTCACAAACCCTTACACATAAATAGAGGAAAAACAGAGTAAAAAGAGAGAAAGACCTGCATTTTTAGGGAGAGAACGCCAATTTCCATGTCCATGTTGGTTGATATATTTGACAAGAAGTTCATCTTCTTCAGTTGTCCATGGCCCTTTCTTCAACCCTAACTTATCACAACAAGGAGATCTTCCCATTTTCTCTCTCCTAAATTTTTTCCTCAATTTCGATTTCTAAGACAAACCCAGAAAGTAAACAAAGGAAATAACAATAACCCAGATACCAATTTTCAAGAATTTCACTCAAAAGCTTCGAATTTTGACAGAAGAAGAAAGATAACCCAATTTTCAATCAACCCATAAAAGAAAAAAAACAGAGAGAAATAAATTGGCAAAGATGATGATGAAGATTAAATGTATTTATAAAGCGAAATTGGGAAAAGTGGAAGTAAGCAATATCTATCTTGGGAAATCGAAGAAATAATTGTTGATATAAGAGAGAGAAAATTGTACGATCAGCGAGTTTTAAGGTAGTTGAATTGATTTGTAAATTTGTGGTGAAAATCTGTCAAATGCCAAAATGTTGAATGATGTCTTGCTTGATGGAATTTCGTTGCAAGCCAAGGAGTTGAAAGGCGCGAAAGCAATTATTGATGGAAATTTGGTAAGATACAAAGATCTTTATTAACTTTACTTTTCTTACTCTCTTGCCTGAAATAATTTACGTTGCTCATGAGGGTGTTTGTGCCTTTTTTGGATTTTTTGTTAAGTACATGGGAGTGAACACAATTACAAGCTACATGACTCAGACTCTTCATTTTAGGTCAAACACCTGTGTCAGATGCTTGGTCTGATATGGGTATCGCCCTATATTTAAAAAAAACTTAAGTTGCACTGCACGTCTTGATGCGCTTAATTGAAGTAAGGTGCAACTTAGGAAAATTAAAAATATGATATATAAAAAATTGTGCGCCTTAGGTGCGCCTAGGCTGAATATGGAGTAGAGAGATTGTCTTGTGGAGCAAAATCTACTCTTACCCGCTTGACTTTGATGTGAGAAAAAAATCTAATCGTCTTCAGAGCTTTTTCGGTCTATTTTAGGTTGTAGGTTAAAGAGTGTCTCAACTCTTGAAAGTTGAGAGTGTTCGTTTATTCTTGCCATTTATGAACGAAAACTAACTCAGTCATTCAATTCAATTACATAAAAACTTACTCAAGTGTTTTATTTAGTTATTTGATTAATTCCTTCGTTCAATTCAATTACATTATAACTTACTCAAGTGTTTTATTTAGTTATTTGATTAACTCCTTCGTTCAATTCATTGATAAAATAAATAAACCCTAAACCCTTGAGTAAGTTTAACACAAACATAAAACAGTGAACTATATGCTCCTTTATGTAGAATAAATTACATGTGTCGCCAAGTTTTATTTAGTTATTTGATTAACTCCTTTCATTCAATTCAATTACATTATAACTTACTCAAGTGTTTTATTTAGTTATTTGATTAACTCATTCGTTCATTCAATTACATAAAAACTACAAATTGGGGAGCCGCCTTCAGATATCGTTTTGTCAAGGCAATGATTGATAAAATCATTATCAAGCGAGATTGAAATCTAACCAAGGCTAGATCTCGAAGAACTGTCCAATTGTCAAAATTGGATAAACCAAACCCCAAACATGAAATCTCTTGCCACTCAAACCCTAACCAACCACATAGGTAGTTTGTACTTCTAGTCCATGTAAGATGACTAAAGTGTTTTATTGGTTAAGTACTACTAAATGTTTGCGTCTGAAAGTCAAAAGTATTGTTTTGGCTAAGTTAAGATAAATGAAAAGAGAAAAAATGTTCAATTACAATTTATTGGAGTTAACAAAAAATTTAAAAAAACTATTACTTATTTGATTAACTCATTCGTTCAATTCAATTACATAATAACTTACTCAAGTAGTTATTTGATTAACTCCTTCGTTCAATTCAATTATATTATAACTTACTCAAGTGTTTTATTTAGTTATTTGATTAACTCCTTCGTTCAATTCAATTACATAATAACTTACTCAAGTGTTTTATTTAGTTACTTGATTAACTCTTTCATTCAATTCAATTATATAATAACTTACTCAAGTATTTTATTTAGTTATTTGATTAACTCCTTCGTTCAATTCAATTACATAATAACTTACTCAAGTGTTTTATTTAGTTATTTGATTAACTCATTCTTTCAATTCAATTACATAATAACTTACTCAAGTGTTTTATTTAGTTATTTGATTAACTCATTCGTTCAATTCAATTACATAATAACTTACTCAAGTGTTTTATTTAGTTATTTGATTAACTCATTCGTTCAATTCAATTACATAATAACATACTCAAGTAGTTATAAATAAAATAATCAAACACAGCTTAAATAAATATCTTACTAGCTTTGCATTCTTATAACTTACTCAAGTCTTGTGTCCCTTTATTTAGTTATCTGATTAACTCCTTTCATTCAATTCAATTACATAAAAACTTACTCAAGTGTTTTATTTAGTTATTGATTAACTCATTTGTTCAATTCAATTACATTATAACTTACTCGAGTGTTTTATTTAGTTATTTGATTAACTCCTTCGTTCAATTCAATTACATAATAACTTAATCGAATGTTTTATTTAATTATTTGATTAAATTCTTCAATCAATTCAATTACATAATACCTTACTCGAGTGTTTTATTTAGTTATTTGATTAACTCCTTTCGTTCAATTCAATTACATTATAACTTACTCGAGTGTTTTATTTAGTTGATGAAGAAAGGCTGTGTTTCCAAGACAGAAGAGCTTCTATCTCAAGTTTTTGTGAACAAGTGATGTTGTTTAGAAGAATCAGAAAAATGAAAAAGCTTAAAAAAAATCGATTGGAAAGGCTTCATGACATATGGTAGGCTTAGCTTCATTTGGTTACAGTAGACCAAAGGATTGATATTTCGGATCAAGCAAAGAGGATCATATATATATAGCCAATCTAGTTTATTTCTATTATGATATTGGGCAAATTCGCCCTATCAAGATTAATGGTTTCTCCTATTAGATTATGGTTATGCTCAAATCAATCAAAAAACATAGAATCGCAATATTAGAAACCAAAATGATCAGAAAAGGAATATAATAATGCAACAATTGCTTTTCCTCAAAAAAGGAATATAATAATCAAACTATCCAACAATATAAGACCAAAAAAATGAACAAGAATAATCAGAAAATAAAAGTCACTCATCAATTAAACAGATAATTGACAATTAACATACTCACACTGACTCAGAACATCCTTGAGGTATTGGCACGCTGGAATATCGTTCAAAAACTGAGAATGCTTATGTTTGAGATGACTCCACAATCCATCAACATCTTTAAAATCTCTGTAAAACAAAGTTTTTATGTTATTAGATAAAAAAACTAAACTAATTACAATGGAAAATACCGCATAACTATACAACCTTGTGCAGAAAACACACGAGTAGTCACGTTGCGTCGCGTGCTTGGCAAGAAAATGCTGCACACATGCACTCTGATTAACAAACTTCATATCACACATTGTACATATGTTACCCTTCTTCATCCTCCTAAGCTGCTGCTCTCTATTATATACTCCACGATCATCGTCAGCCATCCAATTTTTTTGAAGGGTGAACCTACATATTAGATCCCCTAATTAGGTCCAATTTTTTTGAATGTTTGATTTTTTGGTCCAGACCGAAAAAATAAACAGTTGTTTGGTCCGAATTTTTTGAAGTTTTGATTTTCGTCTGGATCGGGAATAATTTTATTTATTGGCTTTTACATAACTTCTATAGAAAACTTAATTTAACAATATTTTTATGTACTTTTTATGGATATTACATCAAAAATATATTTGCAGTATTGCGGAGAAAAGAGAGACATTACCCAAAAATTTTGAGCATTTGACATTGAATTGGAAAACAAGTGGGAGAATTGAATAAGAAACTAAATTTGATTGAAGGCATTATAGGTTGAAGAGTAAGCGTCATTCTCGACCGCATTTGCAGTATTGCAGTGATATTTTCTTTTCCTGTTTTCTCTACTTTTCCTTTTTTTCTACTTTTCCTTTTATTCTCTCATTTGCTTTTACTTATTAGAGCTATGTGTTTTGGGCCCTAGGTACCTGCCCCTCTTGCCCAGGCCCAAATACGGCCCTGATTGTACATTTAGCATGACCGTATTAAAAGAATGGGTTACTATTTCCTCATATGGTACAGAAGTCTAATAAATTCAATTGACTAACTCAATGATTTGAGTGTTAATACGTATTAAGACACTTGTTAACAAATAACTACATAAAACACTCAATTACACTATATACCTTATGTTCTCATATAAAAAAGAAAGCAGTAATAAAAGAAACAGTTAGTACACTCACAAACAATGCTAGGGTTATTATGTACGGAAAACAGAACTAATTAAGAATCAAAAGCTTATGAGTAAATGTAATGAGGTTCCAATTTGTTCGAGGCCCGCCTAAAGCCTAGCGAGGGTTGTGCCAAGCGAAGGCAAAACTGGGGAGGGAATGAAGGTCTGGGGCACCCCGGGTGATCGTTAGGCATGCCGGAGGCTTGAAAGTTTTTCCAAGGCGTGAAGTATTTTTTCAATATTTTTCCTCCTATTTTTCCCTATTTGTCTTCTATTTATGCCCATTTTTCGAGAAAAAATATTACTTTTTACGAAAAAAAATACGTAAATTAAGTATATATTTAAACATATTTTTCCAGATTTTTCCCAATTTTCCTTCTATTTTTCGCTATTTTCTCTATTTTTTGCCATATTTAGCCCATTTCCGACAAAATAAATGATTATTTTCCAAAAAAAAAAATACCTAAATTAAGTATATGTCGAAACATATTTTTCCAGATTTTTCCCCATTTTCCCTCTATTTTTCGCTATTTTCTCTAATTTTCGCCATATTTAGCCCATTTTCGACAAAATAAATGTTTGTTTTTTCCAGAAAAATAATACCTAAATTAAGTATATGTCATACACAGTAGATTCATGCAAAAAAAACTAGGCACTATTATCTCATTTTAAAAGATAAAGGCCATTGTGCTCGAACTGTCAAAAGTGTGTTCACTCGTGGAATAAGCCTATTCACCATTAAGCCTCTTTAGGGGGTAGTGATTGATGATGCTCCAGGCCTATGTTTAAAAAAAAAGCTTAAGTTGCACTGCACGTCTCGATGCGCTTAATTGAAGTAAGGTGCAACTTAGGAAAATTAAAAATATGATATATAAAAAATTGTTAAATTATTTTAGGTTATTATTTAAAGCATCACAAGGGCAAGTGCTTCTCTGTGTTTGTTGATCCCGAGCTTATAACCAAATATTATAGGTGAAGACCCAACCTTTAGCACTTGGTGGATTTCTAGGACATACCCAGAATTTTAGTAATTAGGGCATGCCCCAACCTTCATGTCATGCTCACGACCCAAATATTTTGCGTTGGTCGATTTACTCGATTTTCTAGGATAACCATTTAGGAAACGACCCAGCTTTAGCCATTTAGGACCCGATCCAACTTTAGTAGCCATTTAAAACACGACCCAGCTTTAGCCATTTAGGACCCGACCCAGCTTTAGCAGCCATTTAGGACACGATCCAGCTTTAGCTATTTAAGACAAGCATCGGTGATTCGAGAATACAACCGATCTCTGACATCAAATGGTCCCGCAGAGACGCATGTCATATACTTCAATACAATATTGTTGTACTACATAATGAAATGGTTACTCTTGTTGTAACCATTGAATAATCATCCTAACGCATCTCAGTACAGATGAAACCCCCGGACCATAGTGGCTCACCATGGGATAATAAGCCGATAAGGTACGAGAGATGACGTTATTATATTTCTTAGAATGATTTATTCGGAGAGAACCATTGAGACAAACGATCAATAAACCCTCCGACGCTCTGTATCTTGGGCATATTTGATTGGATAAAACCCTCTAACCACTACTTTGAATGAGATAACGTCCAATAATCACCATTGGTGTCTCAGGAATGAATACGCGACATTATTGCATTGGTCGATTTAAGCACATGACCCAACACTTTAGGCTTAGAATACCGTACGACTTAATGTGGAAATCAAATAATAGGTAGATTTTCTTATGGTCATATATTTAAATAATAGCGACCAACACAATGACTATTGATTCATAGGAGACATGACATTCTACACAACACAATGGCTTTTGCGTCTCAGTATGGATGAAACCCCCGGACCATAGTGGCTCACCAATGGATAATAAGCCGATAAAGTATGATGGATGACGTTATTGTATTTCTTGGAATGATTTATTCGGAGAGAACAATTGAGACAAATGATCAATAAACCCTCCAACGCTCTGTATCTTGGGCATATTTGGTTGGATGAAACTCTCTAACCACTACTTTAAATGAGATCAAGATAATATATGTGTGTGTCAATTACATTATGTTAATCAAATAACTAAAGAAAAAATAACTAAATAAAACACTTGAGTAAACCGGACACATGGTCACGCACTAAGCTAGTAAGCTATGCTGGTGGGTGGAAATATAGGCAATGTTTAGTTTAAAAATATAGAGCTTTAAAATACCCGATTTAACTGAGCTGGGTCAGGGTGCGACAGGGTCAACCTGGCCCAATGGTCACCTCACTGCTAAGTGCTAACTCACACTGAAACTGCTGCTACTGTAGAGAATCAGCCAGCTCTTGCATCAGATAGCGCACATGAACGAGAATTTGTGCGCTATCTGATGTGACCTTTGCAAGAATTACATACATTCGATTATTTATTATTTATTGTTTATTATTTATTGTTTATTGTTTATTATTTATTGTTTATTATTTATTATTTATTATTTATTATTTATTATTTATTATCTGTTACTCCCTCCGTTTTATTTTAATTTACTCACTTCACTTTGGGGGAGAATCAAGGAGAAAGTACAAAAGGTGGAGAGAGAAACTGAAAAGTGTGAGAGAAAAACAAAAGAGTGGGTTAAAATATTAAAAAGTGAATGACATGGGTGGAAAAGGAAGAGAAAGTAGATGTGATATGTTACCAAAAATAGAAAAAGCAACAGTGTGT
This sequence comes from Beta lomatogona, assembly GCA_947646795.1. Lineage (NCBI taxonomy): Eukaryota > Viridiplantae > Streptophyta > Magnoliopsida > Caryophyllales > Amaranthaceae > Beta > Beta lomatogona. Next base: position 173,688 of record CANSNZ010000895.1, on the reverse strand, counting down.
AGATTAAAAAGAAACGGACTAAAAAAGAAAGTGTGTAGATTAAAAAGAAACGGATGGAGTATTTGTTATTTGTTATTTGTTATTTGTTAACTGTTCAATCATATGAGGAGTTAATCGAGTGTTCAATTACATAAAAACTTATTCCTTTCATTCAATTCAACTACATAAATACTATCTTGCAAGGACCATCAGTTGATTATTTATTCTTGCAAAGGTCACCTCTATGTTTGTTATATTTAATTCAATTTAAAAGTATTATTTGATGGTAGGAAAATATGCTTGAGGACAATATTCATACCTTGTTACAATGTAATTGAATTGATCGAAGGAGTTAATCAATATGTACAAATTCTCTTATATGTGCAGTACACCTTAATCGTTAATGTTAATAATAAAAAAAAACTTACTATTTTAATCACAATTTTGCAACAAAGAATCGATCTCAATTAGATGTTAACCATAAATTTTCTTCCAAAAAATCAACATGCATGCGGTTTTCCTCATTGATGATGAGTAAATCTGCATTTTTTTATGTCCTTTATGAATTTTTCCAAATAACCAACTACACTCTTTGCACCTTGAACTGCATGTCTTGATCGGTAGAAATCTCGAGATCCTCCATTTTTGCATCAACATGCACATTCGAACTTGAACAAGATGATCCATTTTTTATATTTTTTGGGCCGACTTATTTGTGGTTTGGTAGGAATTGAGAACGGTTTGGGAGACGTTTAAGGTAATTGTTGTAGATGCATGATGAAGAATATAACTCTAATTTTATTGGACCAGGTTTATTGGTGTTGGATATAGCAACTGAAAACAATTTGCGAGAAGTGTAAGGGAATTGGTTGAAATTTTGAGGAATATCATAAGCTTAAATGCATGACTCTATGATAAATTGTGAAGAGATAGATAGATGATAGGGAATATAAAATAGGAAAAATTGACAACAGAGGTCTCAACTTTGGGCGATAATTTGTAAAAGATCTAAACTATTGATTAACCTGTGTAGGTTCCAACTTTAGGGGGTCTTAACTTTTAGCGGGCCTTAGTGACTTGAAACTGGCTTGATAGGTCATAACTTGTAAAACTTGGGTCACATTAGAAGGGTTAATTGAGGGAGGGAAGTAGTTAAGACCCCCTAAAGTTGGGACCTACACAGGTTAATCAATAGTTCAAACCTTTTAAAAATTATCGCCCAAAGTTCAGACCTCTATTGTCAATTTTTCCTATAAAATAAGTGATGAGATTGAACGAATGAAATTTATAGTGGACAATAAGGGAAGTAGATTACGATAGGTATCTTCTACAATTGAATATTCCATATAGGGTTCCTAAGGTGAGAAGACAAAAAAGACCAAGATAAAGGAACACTCAGAAGATGAGGTACGGTCATAGCGCTGAGTGTTGAAAGGTTATGCTAAGGTTGGCTTAGAAGCGATAATGTGGCTTAGAAAAAGGAGGTGATTAGAATAAGAAAAGGCGGAGCCATAATGAATCGACTTGCTCTCTATTTCGTTTAATTCAAATATTTGGTTATAAGCACTTGCCCTTGGTTTCCCCTATTTAATTATTATTATTATTATTAATTATTATTATTTTTTATTATTTATTATTTATTTATTATTATTTAAATTATTTATTTATTATTTATTATTTATTATTTATTATTTATTATTTATTATTTATTATTTATTATTTATTTATTATTTATTATTATTATTTATTATTTATTATTTATTATTTATTATTTATTATTTATTATTTATTATTTATTATTTATTATTTATTATTTATTATTTATTATTTATTATTTATTATTTATTATTTATTATTTATTATTTATTATTTATTATTTATAATTTATTGTTTATAGTTTATTATTTATTGTTTATTGTTTATTATTTATTGTTTATTATTTATTATTTATTATTTATTATTTATTATTTATTATTTATTATTTATTATTTGATTAACTCCTTCGTTCAATTCAATTACATAATAACTTACTCGAGTGTTTTATTTAGTTATTTGATTAACTTCTTCGTTCAATTCAATTACATAATAACTTACTCGAGTGTTTTATTTAGTTATTTGATTAACTCCTTTCGTTCAATTCAATTACATTATAACTTACTCGAGTGTTTTATTTAGTTTTATTATGTAATTGAATTGAACGAAGGAGTTAATCAAATAACTAAATAAAACTGGAGACTAAGCCAAATAGTCAAAGGAAAAATCAATTACATTCTATTTTTGGAAGCATGCTATCACATTTTGAGTACACTTATAAACAAATTCAATTTAAAACAAGAATAATTAATGAGTAATTTAACTTATATTCTTATAAAAATAAGTTTTGAAGGATATAAAAGTAGATATTACACACCGATGGTAGATACAGGAGTAGCAACCTTGTTCATAATGTACTAACCTTTTAAAAATAGTTTTGTGAAAGCCCAAGTTTATAAAATCCCCTTTTCTAGCCCAATTTAATTAATAGAATTAATTAATTATATTGATCAGTTTTATTAATAAAAAATATCTTTTACAAAAATAATCTTTTCCCAAATTGTTTTTAACTATCTTTTATCTAACTCTCTTCTAAAATCTTTATCTAACTATTTTAAAAAAATCTTTTAAGAAACCCAATTGCTTTCGGAAACCTATTGCAAGTTTGCAACTCAACCACCTAAACTTATATATATCGTCCCTCGTAACAAAACCCACGGCAGAACCAACTCATGACAATCTCCACGGCTCAACTAAATTCCTTCGCTATCCTTCACGCTACATACTCACCAACTCATTAACCAACTCATCCTTCACGCTACATACTCACCAGGCCCTCTAATTCTCCCTCACTAATTCCTCCTCACTTTTTCCTTTGACTCCACTGATCACAACCATACCAAATCACACGACCAATTCATGATCATTCACCAATCACCATAATCTAATGCACCTGATGCTCCACTCCTAATTCTAATCACCTAACACACCTTATAACAAATATTTTCCACACCTATATTCATCTACTCGCTACATCTCCATAATCCCCTGATCGCCAATCTTCATCCTTCAATCATCATCACTTTGCGCCTAATACTAATACTCCTCACAACAAGAAAATCAAACAGCAGCAACATATAAATTTTAAAACCCAAGTCAACGTCTCATATTATTTCTCAAACTAAACAATTGTTTTTGATATTGTTGTTGTCACGCAAAACTCAACGCAAGATACTGTTTTTCTCAGACTCGTTCAATAATTCAATTTTCTAAGATCGGCACAAATCAACGACCCCGGACGGTAGTATAATTTCCGAGGGTCAATTAAATTAACTAACTTTATTTGCTTTCTTTATTTATTTTTATTATTTTCTTGAAGTTACTAACACTTTATTCATAATGTAGGTTATTAACATATTGCCGTGATTGTAAGTATTGTATATATTATACTAACTCCCTGCATTATTTTCTTTTCTTATTACTATTTATTATTCATATTATATGATTGTCCTGCATGATTTTTATCACCCACATGTTATTATTGCTAAATAAGACCTAAAGAATTGTTCTAATTAATTCAGATAAATTGGACAATCGCTAGGAACCTTGTAAAATGATTGCATAATAACTTGTCACTAAATAATTAGTTCTTTTTTGTGTTTCCTGAACCAATCTAGACTAATATTTTTTAGGGTGCTTTAAAACGTTATATGATTATTCTATTGCATAAAATCTGCTGTGAATCGTTATTTAGTAGAGGCCAGCAATGGGCAATATAATTCATGACTATATTGTACCCTCACCCCCGAACTCACTTTTTTGGTTCCTGACCATCTATGGAGTCATGACGGGGAAATCTACATTGGATAAGTCCATAAGATGTCCCTTCCGTTTCAATTAGAATTAGGGTTGGTCGCGACATTCGGGATGCCATTTGTCGCGCTCATTAAGTGCCATGTCATATTATTTTTTGAATATAAATAGAGTTCTAAATTGATTAAAATACAAATAGAGTTTAGAATAAGAATAATTAGAGTTGGGTTCACAATGAAAAACTTAAATATAGTAAATTGATTATAACTTCTAATATATAGTTCGTAAAATTATAATTTGTGTACCATTGTAAAGTGTTTAAAAAGTACTTAAATATAAGATCCATTTATAATTTATTTAAAATTTTAAATCAAAGTAACATATAGTTTCTGCATGATAGAGTGAATGTCTGAATCATATAGTGACTTTCTGCATGATATAGTGAATGTCGAAATGATATAATGGTTTGTTCAGAAATGATGTAGTTTCTGCATGATATAGTATGTTTCTGAACGTTATAGTAAGTTTCTTCATGACATATAAATTAGAAACCAACGTCAAAGATAATGACAAGATTATATTATAACTTTTATTTGTTCTATGTCAGACAAAAATAACGGCAAAAAATAGGAGTGTAAATATTTAAAAACTATCTCTTCTTCACGAAAAAGCTCGGGCATTTGCCCGAGTCCCAATACTAGTATACTAATATAGAGGGGTGGATCCAATAAGGGGCCTGGGCCAGGCGCCCCCAAAAATAAAAAAAAATTATGTTTTGGGCTTTTTGTCAAACAAGTTTTATATTATAAAAGGGGATACTTGCATGAGTATTACATGTTGAAGTGACCGGTTTAGTGGTAATGTGTACAATGTAGAGATCAGGGATATGTGTGCTAGAGGTGCAGGGTTCGATTCCACATGGTTCATAGTTCTGGAATCTAGAATTCAATACCTTTCTTTCTTCTGTTTCTTCCGTTAGGAGTAGTGTTTTTTTTTTTTTTTTTTGTCTTTTGCTTCTATCATTCCTTAGTATGGAAAAGATATTTTGATACTATATTCATTTATCTCTCAAGCATTAAAATAGAATAGCTTCTTTCAAAAAGAGCCAAGGCGAATAAGTTGAGAATATATTATATTGTAGTAGTCTCGGTTGTTCGCAAATATACTAGAAATCCTATACAAAAAATATTTAATTGGAAAATATTGTGTACCAATATTATTTTAGTTATTAATGTCAAATTTAAATTTCTCATTATGCATTTTTGCAATAAAATGATTGGCAAGTCAGTGTATTAGGCACAGCAGGTATCCGACCAATAAAATTTGGTTACTGATCTTTATGGCAACAGGGGTGGGACATGAAAAAATAAAAAAATGAAAAAGATAATAAAAAAGGGATGTAACTACCTATCTATACCCATTAAAAAGCCACAAGTTTGGCTACTATTCTTAAGAACAGTGCTTTGGCACTTTTGCCCTCCCAACTTTGCAAAATTTCTTGCCTGCCCTCACTTTCCCACGCGGCCACGCGTGCCTTTTGGTCCTTTGGATGCTGCTTTACCTCCTGCATCTTCTTTCCTCCTCCAAACCTCCTGAAAATAGAGCAATATGAAAAAGAAGATCTCGGCAAATTAGTCGTCGAAATCACTCATTCGAATCTTCAACAAGCAATTCAGTCGGAAAATTGCGACATAATCGTTCTGGCTTTTCTATATTTGTGGATATTGCCAAAGATCACAAATCAAATGATAAGGTATGATTTTTATCAAAAAAAAATTGTGTGTTTTCTTTATTTTTTTTATTATTGTTTATAATTGTACTATCATGGATTCACAATTGCGTATATACATCTCACCTTTCTAGAATTCAACAAATTCTAAATTTGAAGGGATTAGAAATTCTTTATTTTTTGGGCGTCAAATTTAACTGTAAATTCAAGAAATTCTAACCCCTTCAAATTATGCCCTTGAATTTACAGTTACTATAGCTCAAACTTAAATTTCTTCTTTGTTTTTCATTTTCTTATTTCATCATTGATTGTGGTGAAACATATTACATTTTATATGAAATCTGAGTGTTTATGAACCAAGTTCAGATCTAAAGTTTTGTAATTTAATGTATTTTTTCTTACAGAAAGTTGTTAGCAATTGAAAGAGATGGCTGACAGAAATTGCAGATCTAAATTGTTAATTTGTCACCTTCTTTCTCTCTAAAAATTGTTTATTTGTTAGCAATTTTCTAAACTTCTTGAGGATATTGATCAGCTTTTATTTATACTTTCAATCTCAACCAATTTGATCATTTACTTCGTGATTTCTGTGCCTTAATTTACAGTCCTTTTTAGGGTTTACATCATCTGTCAATGCAATGGTGGTCTGTAAATTAAAAACTGCAAAGTAAGTCTCTTTTTCTTCTCATAATCTTCTCTGATTTGTCAAATTTTCACTCTACTTGTTAATTTTGTAGTTTTGTCTGATAATTCGCTTAAGTTATTGCTCCCATTGCAAGGATTGGCTATACAATTGTATAATCTTGCTGTTTCAGATCTAAAAAGTTTTTTGAAGGCTTTCTGAATTTAAGCGCAAAATTGGGATATGTTTTACTGTGAGTTGTCTTAATTTAAGGAGTTTGTGGATTAAGAATTCAATTTTGATGGGAGTCAAAGTCAATCGTAGTTAATCGCGGGTCAGGGTTCAATTTGTATGTTACTGGAAGTTTGATGTGTCCTACCTTTTTTCTTTTTTTTTGACCGGTTGATGTGTCCTACCTTGAACATAGTGTTGAAGTGATTGATTAGTTTGTGGCATGCATGATAATTAGCTTGCAATCGGATTTCAGGTGCGATGGAACAGTTTTGGTTTGTACTAATTTTGGTTTTTGCCAAGTGATGATAATGCTATTGCTATTTCTAGAATTTGATATAGTATCAGCTTACTTTAATGAGTTGTTATCTATAATGTTTATGACAATTGGTAATGCTCATTGAGGTATGCTTTGGGTTTTCAGGCAACTAAATTATACTGTTTCGTGCACAAGGTTCCTGTTTGTGGAGAATGCATATACTTCCCTGAAGGCCTTAACACCAAATTTGTGTGGTAATTATTTCTTATTTACAGCTTGTACATATATATATTCCTGTGACCCTATTAATTGAGTTTGTTTACTACATCATCTTCTTCTATACTTTCGTTGCTTGAGCATTATGTGTTGCCTCATACTGTCGTGATTTTGAGGATAACTTTGAATCTTACTGCTCTGAAAAGAATATTCCTTGTCGGTGTTTTTGTAGCTTATCACAGGTAGGTAAACATAGAATGTATAATAGTTGGCCACCTTTGCCGCATGTTCTTTTGTCTCTTGGTCTCCTATTCTCTGCATATGTCTTCTCTGTCTCTCGCTCTTCTATCTTCACTCTCCTCTTTCCAGTTCATCCTCCTCTTCCTCTGTGATATCCCAAAATCTGTCTTCAACAACATTCTTCTACTTAAAATTCTCCTTGTAACTCTTCCTTTCTCTCTGCTTTTTTTCCTCTCAGGCCACCACTTTCTCTCTCCTCACTCCCACCAAAACCCTGCCTTCAAAACCCTCATTCCCACTCCGCCCTTTAATCCGATCAGAACCCCAGTCAAACCCTCAGTCAAACAACCTCTCCAGCTTATTAGTTATTGGGAAATAGTTTGATTTCAATGTTATGGGGTCTTCTCATTTTCGAACAACAAAAATAATATTTCACCTATAAACAACATGAAATCCGAACAAAAAATAAGGAAATGAAATTGGACCAAAATAAACTACATATTCAAGCAAAAAAACATGAAATTTCAGCAAAATAAACTAGAAATTTGAACAAAATAATCTTCAAATTCGAGCAAAAAAAAATGAAATTTCGCCTAAAACATGAAATTTAAACAAAGACAAAGAACATGTAATTTGAACAGAGTAAACATGAAATTTGAACAAAAAAACATGTAATTTGGACGAAAAAAACATGTAATTTAGACGAAAAAAATGAAATTGAAAGAAAATATAATATTATAAGTTCGCATGAACATACCTTGCAAAGTAGTGTGTGAGACTGAGAGTTTAAGACCCAAAAGAAAAAAGTGAGGAGAGAGAGAGTAAAAATACTAGACGGCAGAGACACTGAGGGAGATGAGACTGAAAAAAGTGAGGGGAAAAGAGACTGAATAAAACCCTAGAAGTAATCAGAAGTTAGAAGGCAATTGGGCTTCTCATGCGCTTCTTTGCTCAACAGCCCAAAAGGCCAAAATCTGTAAAAGAACTTCAAATACTCATTAGTCATTAACGGGTTAAATGGGTTATTCGGGTTGAGAGGCTAAACCCGAACCCAGCCCATTTATTATGCGTGTCGGGTCGTGTCGACCCGTGTACTTAACCTGGATCAGACCCCTCCGCCCAAATCCGCTAATAGCGGGTCGATTTCGTGTCGGATTGGCGGGTCGTGTCACCCTTTACACCTCCCCTCTCGCTTCTTGATCAAAACTCTTAATTGTTGTTGTGCCCGAATATCAGGAATTAGACAGGGTCATCCCTCCTATAGTATGTTAAATTCTTGATTTACTCATCTCTAGATTTTTGCAACATCTTAACAAGGTATACTGGTCCATTATTCTTGTTGGAGATTGACATGGAAACTACTTTCTTTGTTTAAGTAGCATTCACAATATACTTTTCTTTGCAATTAAAACTTTCTCGTATCTTGATTATTGTTCGTTTATGTCGTCTATTTGCCCTTTTTTTTTCTTGTACAAATGACATATGAAAGAGCGAAGCTACCTTCTTTGCTAGATTAAGTTGGTTAGTTTTTTGCTATATTCTCTGTGTAGAACTAATTATTACATATACTATTTAAGAATGTTTGAAAAAAGTTATCACTTTTGCTAAAGTCTTAATTGCTTAAGGTTGACTCCACTAAAATCAAGTTATGAGGAAAGGATGGTAATTGTATATACCCATCATAAACATATTTTTCCATTTCTATTTCGTAAATGATTATGTCGTTTCCTTAAGTATGAGGTTTTTGGGCAAATGCGACAACTAACTCCTAATGGAGTATATCTTAGATGATATAGTTCTTCTTCACAGTGATAAGGATCAAGAGCATATGTTTTATCTTTCTATTTGGTGGAAAATGGGATGGCTATAGATAGAAGAATATTATATGGGTAGGATTCGAAGATGTAAATGTTGGGAACTCCATGTTGGACTTTTGAATCTGAATTTAATTGTAATGTATCTCCGTGCAGTTGTGGCAACGGATGCAATAAGATTGCTGAATGCTGCTAAGGATTTGGTGCTGATGTAAAGGTAAGTATTTATATACTGCAAATGTAGATCCATGTTGTATTATTAATGAGCAGCAGAACATTCTATTTTGTTTTGTGTGTTAAGTACAACTACCAATAATATCACTTATTTGGAATCAGACAGGTATGTCGAATTTGTTATGATACTTGCTTATGTTGTAATTTTCCTTTCTTGGTATAAAATGAAATATAATAGTACAAGTTTTGGTTAGTAGTCTTGTTGAACCATGATTTCCATCTGTTTGATCCTGAAGATTGTCAGAATATACTGCATTGATTTTCCAAATGAGTTGTCAAAGTACTATTCACTAGGGGGAAAAAAAGGAAGGGCTGCGCAAGAAGGGCTGCGGTTTCCTTTTATTGAAGGGCTGCGGTTAACAAGAAATCGCAGCCCTTCATGCAGTATGAAGGGCTGCGGTTTTGAGGCTAACCGAAGCCCTACTAATGAAGGGCTGCGGTTAGCCTGAAAACCGCAGCCCTTCATAAACGAAGGGTTGCGTTTTCTAGACTAACCGCAGCCCTTCTGATCCCATCCCATATCTCCAGTTTTGCGCGCACACACACAGTAGGTAGACATATTTTCTAAATTTCCCTCCCTTACACGCATTTGACGAGCGAAAAACCCCTCCCTCCCTCTCACTCACTCGCACATTAACCCTAACGCCCCATCACCGGAGCCCTGACGCCGGAGCACCCACATTGCTTCACCACCACAACCCTTCTCTTTCTTCACCTCTCTTCTCTTCTCTTAGCTTCTCTTCTTTTCTCTTCTCTTCTCCACCATTTGAGTGGGTTTAGGGTGTGGAGCTCCTCCACCACTACGCAGCGCCACCACCCACAAGCGGCAAAGAACAACTACCACCACCACCGCCCTACTCTTTCTTCATTGCTAGCTCTTGGGTTTAGCTAATTTTTTGCTTAGTTAAGTATGAATTAATGTTTTTAAGTTAGTTTTGTTTTTCTTAATTGAATTAAATGATTAATGTGCAATGTGGGTTTTGTTAATTGTAGGAAGAAGAGGCTTAGGAAGGCAAATAAAGTTCCAACTATCTCTACTCTCTTCATTGCTTATCATTGGTGTTAAGAGGTAACTAGTTTAATTTCGTTGTCTTTTTTGTTTGATTTAATTTGTTGATGAGACAAAGTTGTCATGTGATTCAATTTGATTAAGTTCTGATAACTTATTGATATATATATATGTATTTCTTATAATGTATGTATATTTCTTGATATGAGATTGTATGAAAACGCAATGTAATTTAGCTATGAAATCTACAAGTTGTTTGAATTGTCTCATATGCCTAGATACCCGTTCAAGACTTACTCATTAGGAGTAAGTCTTGAATAGTCCCCGTTTGGGGATCGTTCTTGGACGTTTGATCTCACTTAGGTGGTGAATGTGTGTCTTCTTTTCAATTCGAGGAAAATCTTGGCTCATCGTTTCTCTACATTGTTCTCTCGGGTACATATGTAGATAAGCAATTATCTACATTGTGTACTTGGAGAACTCGTAGGGAAATGTCGTCGGATTTTCCTTAGAATTGAAAAGTTGGCACACATTCACTAGTGAGATTAGACGTCCAAGGATGGGTTAGGTTGGAGTGATAAGGACCTTCGGCTGCATGCATACAATTGAACATGTCACTATCTTAGATTGCTCTATACGTGTGTGATATGATGATATGTGAGTGTATGTACTTAAATAATGATTGATGCATTATAATGAATGGTTGTGTTTAATTATTAGAGGTCTTCTTGAATGAGATGGATCGTACTTGGATGTATGGTAGTCGTGAATCGATTGAGTTTGTGAAAGGGGTCTCGGAATTCGTACAACCGCATTACAATATCAAGCATCCTCCGGAGCAATCGACTTTTATTGTCTTTGTTTCGATTGTAGAAATGTGAGCAAGGTTAGTAGTATACATGTGGTTAGGGAGCATGTCTTTCGTCGTGGGTTTAGGCCTCAATACCACGTATGGGTTTGGCATGGTGAGCAGGGGAAGTATATAGGAAGCTCTAGAGTAATGAACGATGTATGTGAAGAAAAGAAGGATGATGAGTTCGGGGATGAGAATTTGGATGATGAGTTTGCGAGATGATGATAGGGATCGGGTAGACGAGATGATACACGAGGTTGAAGATCGATCGTGTAAACGACCTCGTATTTTTGAGTCTATGTCCGAGGCCGCCGAAAAGCCGTTGTATCCAGGTTGTACAAAGTACACCAAACTTTCCGCGGTGATAACATTGTTCAACATTAAGTCGAAAGCTGGTTGGACGGACTCTAGTTTCACATCGTTGTTGGAAGTTTTAGCTGATATGCTCCCTGATGGAAATGAACTGCCAAAGTCGTACTATTATGCGAAGAAACTGATGTGTCCTTTCGGTTTAGAGTACGAGCGGATACATGCTTGTCCTAACGATTGTGTGCTTTATCGTAATGAGTATGAGCATTTACATGAGTGTCACGTTGTGGATTGTCGAGGTACAAGCGTGAAGGAGCTGGAGGTAGTGAAGGACCACCAGCTAAGGTGTTGTGGTATTTACCCATAATACCTAGATTTAAGCGCATGTTCTCAATTAAAGGAGATGCGAAGAATTTGAGGTGGCATGCGAGATCGTAGGAAGAAAGACGGTCTGCTCAAGCATCCGACCGATTCGCCCGAGTGGAAAAGTATCAACAGGGTGCATAAGGCATTTGGTAATGAGGATAGGAATCGAGGCTTGGATTATGTACGGATGGCATGACCCCTTTTGGCAATCTCGGTTCGCAAGCATAGTACATGGCCAGTGGTCTTAGTGGTTTATAACTTGCCTCCTTGGTTGTGCATGAAACGCAAGTATATGATGTTGTCGCTTCTTATATCGGGGACCAAACAACCTGGAAATGACATTGATGTATACCTCCAGCCGCTTGTTGAAGATTTACAGAAGATGTGGAACGAAGGAGTGTTAGTATTTGATGCGTATGCTAATGAGATGTTCACTCTGCGTGCCATGCTTTTTTGTACTATGAACGATTATCCAACTTTATGGGAACTTATCCCGGGTATAAGAGGAGAGGAAAACAACCCTGCCCAATTTGTGTAGATGACATGAAATCTACACACCTTAAGGGCTGCAAACATGTGTATATGCGCACACGAAGGCACCTCGACGCGACCATCCCTATAGGTTTAAGAAGAAGGCATTCGATGGGACGGTTGAAGAAGAAGTTGCTCATAGACCATTAACCGGTATCAAGTTTATAATCGGGTGAAGGGCATTGAAACAATCTTTGGTAAACCCGCTAGTGAGGTTGATCGACCTACGGGATTATGGAAAAAGGAGTCCATTTTTTGGAAACTCCCATATTGGAAAGATCTAAAGGTCAGACATTGTTTGGATGTCATGCACATAGAGAAGAATGTTTGTGAAGCTATTCTTGCGATACTTATGAATATTCCGGGCAAGACAAAAGATGTTAAGGCGTCCCGACTTTACTTGGAAAAACAGGGGCTTCGACCAGAGTTGTGGGCTCGAAAAGGGACGGAAGGAAGAAGAAAGTAGTGGAGGAAAGGGTTGATGATGAAACTCGGAAAAGTAAAAAGAAGGTGGAGGATTCGGAGAAGAATTATTTGCCACCAGCTTGCTACACGATGTCACGTGCGAGAGAAACGGATTTTTTGCGAGTCATTGTATGGCATTAAGGTCCCAACCGGCTACTCATCGAATATGAAGCGGTTTGTTACCTTAAATGGTGAATTGAAGTTATCGAGTATGAAATCTCACGATTGTCATGTCATGATGCAAGTATTCTTACCGATTGCAATTCGTGGGATACTTCCAAAGCATGTGAGGCACACCATTACCGAACTTTGTTCATTTTTCCATACAATATGCAGCAAAGTCCTAGAACCGTCGACCCTCGATTCCTTGCAGGCCAGAGTAGTTGAAACTCTATGCAAATTTGAGATGTTTTTTCCCCCCGCATTCTTTGACATTATGGTCCATCTCGTTGTCCATCTAGTTCGAGAAATTAAGCTGTGTGGTCCAGTGTTTTTGAGGTGGTGCTATCCTTTTGAGAGATATATAGGCACTTTGAAGGATAAAGTTCGGAATCCCGCACAACCGAAGGTAGTATAATTCAAGGGGTTGTGGGTGAAGAGATCAGTAATTTTGTGGCCGAGTATTTTGCTAGTGTTGATCCCGTTGGACTTCCGACATCCCGACACGAGGGCGAGACTTGAGGGCAAGGGCACAATTGGTTCAAAATTGATCACACCTTCCGTAGAAAAGCGTAAACAAGCTCACTTATTTGTATTGCATCACGTAGCAGCTGTCCATCCTTATTTAAATGAACATATGGAGGAATTACGTGTTAGCAATCCCGGAAAAGGAGTTAGGGCATTGACGCAAATGCATAACAAGACTTTCATTGATTGGTTTCATAAACGAGTAGTGAATGATTTGGATGAAAGTGTTCCCGAAACGATCCAAGTGGTTAGCATTTGGTCCTCGTGAAGCCGTACGCTCTTATGAGGGTTATGATATTAATGGGTATACGTTTTGGATCGAACGTCAAGATCCGAAGTCAACATCGCAACAAAATAGTGGTGTTTCACTTGTGGTGTCGGCTACACAATACGCAAGCTCGAAGGATAAGTCACTTGTACATGCTGAAAGCAATTATTATGGGCGAATAGAAGAAATATGGGAGCTGGACTACTGTACTTTTAATATTTGCCTCTTGTGTTGCAAGTGGGTTGACGATAATCGACGTTGCGTAAGAAAATATGATCCTTGCGGATTCACTCTTGTTGACCTTAGTCGTCTACGTGAAACTGAGGAGCCATTTGTAATTGCATCACAAGTTAAGCAAGTTTTTTTGTAACTGATCCTGCTGATAATAAGTGGTCAATTATTGTACCCGGTAAAAGGAGTATCCTCGGTATTGGTGATGTTGATAATGAGGAAGAATATGATGCATTTGAGGACCTCCCCCCTTTTACCTATCCCGAAAATAGTGTGGAAGATGATGTGAATATGTCGGAGAACTATATGCGTGTAGATCACACGGAAGGGATACATGTACTTGAGGATCCTAAGAAACGGCGGAAGGTCAATAAATCATGAGACATAAACTCAGGTCTGTGTAATTTCTCCAATTTGTAATTCTTTTTTAACATGATTATATGAGGTATAATGTACCTATTGTGTAGAGTTTTAGGCTTGCATTTGTTGTTGGTTGCATTTCGGGAACGAAAAGGTCATTTTAGGCCTAGTTTTGCATTTTTGCTTCCAAATCGTACTTATCGAGTCATTTAACCCCAAATGCATTTTGAACATGATAATATGAGGCATAATGTAACTATTGTGTAGATTTTTAGGTTTGCAATTGTTGTAGGTTGAATTTTGGGAACGAAAAGGGCAATTTAGCCCTATTTTTGCCTTTTCGCGTCCAATTCGTATTATCGCTTCATTTAACCCCAATTTCATTTTGAACATGATAATATGAGGTATAATGTAACTATTATGTAGATTCTTAGGCGTGCATTTGTTGTTGGTTGTATATCGGGAACATAAATGTGATTTTAGCCCTATTTTTGCCTTTTCGCCTCCAATTCATGTTTCTCGAGTCATTTAAGTCCATTTTCTTTTTGAAAATGATAATATAAGGTATAATATAACTAGTGTATAGAGTTTTAGGCTTGCATTTGTTTTTGATTGAATTTAGGGAAGGTATATGTCATTTTTTAGAACTACTAACTACGGTAAATGATTGAATTCTTATATTATGTGTTTATTCCTTGGTTGTTTTGCAAGGTTTATATGAATAACACACCACGTTTGAGGGCCTTCACCACGACGAATTACATGAAGTTCGGGATAAGTTGGCGTCCCACATTTGTGATGATTGCTTATGATACATCTACTAGTTTGTATCAATTCTATGTACACTTTTTACATTATTAAATATATACATATTTAAAGTTAATTATTACGTTCACAAAACTTGTCATATATATATTATTGCAATTTGATCGGTCTTTTTTGTGTCGAAGGGAGGTTTTGGGTGGGGGATGGGGTGGGGCCGCCATGGGGTGGGGGTGCATGGGGCCGGGTGGGGGGTGGGGTGCGGGCCGGGTGGGGTGGGCTGGGTCTGCGGGGGGGGGGTGGGGTGGGGGCTGGTCCGCAGCGGGGGTGGGGGGTTGGCCGGGTGGGGCGGGGGGCTTGGGGGAGTGGGCTGGGTCCGGTAGGGGGTGGCAGGTGGGGGGGGGGTGGGGGCTGGGGTGCGAGGGTGGGTGGGGGGGGCAAAGGCGGGGTGGGGTGGGGGGGGTGGGAGTGCGGGGTGGTGGGGGCGGGGTGGGGTGGGGGTGGCGGGGGGTGGGGGGTGGGGGGGGTGCGGGGGTGGGGGCGGGGGGTGGGGGTGCGGGGGGTGCGGGGGTGCTGGGGTGGGGGGCGGGGGGGAGTCTTTGGGGTGGGGGGTGCGGGGGTGCGGGGGGTGGGGGGTGAGGGGTCTTTGGGGTGGGGGATGCAGGGGTCTTTGGGGTGGAGGTGTCTTTGGGGCGCGGAATAAGGGATGGGGGGCAGATTTAATTCTATTTTTTTTTAAAAAAAAATTGAATTTGAAGGGTCATGCGGTTTTAAGCTTAAACCGCAGCCCTTCACTTAAAAAAGGGTCAGGTTCATGCTTAAAACCGCAGCCCTTCAGTTAAAGAAGGGTTTAGGGTTTATGCCGAAAACGCAGCCCTTCAAACTTAGAAGGGTCAGTTTTTGGCCTTAACCGCAGCCCTTCGTTGTGAAGGGCTGCGGTTAAAAACCGCAGCCTTTCTTATCTAATGAAGGGCTGCTATGGAAAGGGCTGCTATGGAAAGGGCTGCTGGCCAAAAACGCAGCCCTTAGGGCTGTTTTGACCGCAGCCCTTCCTTATTTTTCCACTAGTGATTTAAGAGATTAGTTGTGCTTCCTGATTGGAACTTTGGAAGGTAATTAAGATGGTAGAGGGTAAATCATGTCAAGGAAAATTGTATTGGCATGATATACCCTTCTTTTTACAATTAGTTATAGTGCTTAGTACTTACTCTTGAACTGTATCCTGTGTTCTGATTTAATTACCGAGATGGAGTAGGAATTATTACTTCCGTTCCTATGTAATAGGCCACGTTTAATCGAATTAGGAAGTGAGTTAAAATACTACTAAATGTGTGTTCACTTGAAGTAATATGAAATGAACTTATCTTAACTTATTGGTATTTAGTGGAACTTATCTAATTTTATTGGTACTTATTGGAACTTATTTACCTTAGGTGAAATTATTGAATCTTATTTTATAGTTTGTTAGAACTCATTGGAAGTTGCTGGAGTTATAGGAACTTATTGCAAATATTTAGAGATTTAGAAAAAAATAGATATAGTTGAATATACGGCAAGAAAGTAATATAAATGGACACACAAATTTAACTTGGGAAAAGTCCTGAAGAGGCACAAATCGACGAACAACGAGCACCCAATAATCCACTATATGAAAAATATGAAACTATAAGAACCTTAATAATTTGAGTAAGTAATAAGATTATAACTCTTAACTATCTACTAACAACTCACAAAGGAGTAATTGAGCGGGACACTGGAATATTAGAGTAGGGAGATTGTGTGTATAAAAGGATCTAATTGCTCAATTTCTTAGAGAGTCAAACATTCTCCTAATAGGTGCCAACAATTATCTTGGAAGTGGAGGTAACTTACATTGTAGATAATCTCTAAGCCAAAATATTATGTGTATAGGAAGAAATCCTTGAGGCTCGGAGACTTCGAGGATAATATGTGGATTATGTTGGTGGATCTATGTAGCTTCTTGTGGATGCCCAAAATGGAAGTCAATTGTTTATAGAGGTGCCTAAATTGGTTGACTAATGCCAAAAACAATAGAGAAGTCTCTAGCATTGATTCCATGAAGAAAATGTAGAATATTTTGCCTTTTATGCTCTTCCTATCATAATTTTGCTCGAGATTTCTAGATTAAGGTGTGCACTTAGAAGATATCTTAGGATGATCAAATCCAATTTGTAAGAGCGCCGACCTTCATGTAAAGAAGCTTGAGATATATCCTTGAATAGGAAAACATAATGTGGGCCATAGAGGAATTTGGGCCACACAAACCCAACAATGAAAAATAAAATAGTTTTATTTACCCAAATAATGTGATGGTTGATATACAAGTTCACATTGTGCATATAATGTGAGAGGTCAGGGAGTGAGGGGAGGCGGGAGAGGGGAGGGAGCTTTGGGGGGGGAGGGGGAGGGGAGGGGGAGAGTGAGGTGGTGAGGGGGGAGGGAGTGAGGGTGAAGGGTGAGAGGGGAGGGAGCGAAGGGGTGAGAGGTGAGGGGGGTGGGGAGTAAGGGGGGTGAGTAGGGGGTGAGAGGGGAGGGAGCGGAGGGTGATAGGGGATGAGAGGGTAGGGAGTGAGGGTGGGGGGTGAGAGGGGCGAGTGGGGGTTGGGAGGGTGAGAGGGGAGGAAGCGAGGATAGGGGTGCGGGGGGAGAGGTGAGGGGGGTGGGGAGTGAGAGGGGAGGGAGCTCGAGCGGAGGGTGAGAGTGAGGAGGCACGGGAGTGAGCGGAGTGGATAGGGGAGGGGGTGAGGAGGGAGGGCGGATGTGAGAGTGAGGAGGGAGGGTGTCAGTGGATGGAATACCACCTTTTGGGGTATTTTACTTGATTTAAGAGGTCTGCTTACCTATAGGTTTTTTTTTCCTAAATGTTCTCCAATTAATTGAATATTCACAACATTACTGCATCAGATGTGCTTATTAAGTTCTCTGGCTAATTGGTGGTCGATTTATCTATGATGACAATGTTGCTGTTGGTTATATAGACTCAAAAGTTTTGACTACACTTGTGTAGATCTATTATTGGTTCTGTTTCCTTCTTTACTGTTGACTAGGGCCTCAGGTGTCGGGTTTGTGTAACGTTGAGTGGTGCAGGGATGACTGATGAGGTGTTGAAAGCACTTTCAGCTTCTTTACACAAAATTATTGTTGAAAAGCCAAAGTTTTCAAAAAGGAAATCTACACCACATCACAAGAAGTTCTAATTATGATTGCTCTACAACAATTAGAAAGTCAGTAATTTGTACCTAGGAAATCTACACCACCTCATAGATAATAAACTTCTCCATAGGACGCTTACACATGTCACAAATTACGGCTTCTTCCATGAGCTCTTTCTCGTATCTACTAATTCTTGAGTGGGAGCATGGCTCATTTGGTGTAGGAGGTTCCACAGAAAGTCTGATAGCATCTACTAACCCAATTTCTGGCAGATACTTTTTCCATACCTGGTCTTTACTCAGGAAGTTAGTCCATCCATCACCGTCAAGCTTTACAATATTTGTTGAAGAACCCTTCCCAACTATCATCCAGTCTTCATCTAAATCATCATCGATCAATGTTATTACCTTGCTCAGAAAATGAATACTGTCAGTGGTCTGTTTGAGCCTGAGTTTTGATCTTCTGATGCTTTCAAGACGCTCCCAAAAATAAGATATCTTGGTAAAAGAGAACGAGTGGCTTGTTTCTCGTTCTCTATAGCACAATCTATGTTGCTTCCAGGTACCCTTAGGTGGTTTTTGCCAACATAAAGCACCTCAACTTGTGCACCTAAGCTTTGGATGCCCTTAATTTCTTTGCCGAACTTTCTTACACACTCAATATTGTTGCCTCCATGAATGCAAATCGTTTTTCCTTCTTCGACCTGAAATTATTGTGAGATCGTCATAATTAGTGCAAAAGTTTGCTACAATAAAATCAGAGCAGCTCCCAAAATGTTAGCTAAGATCATACCCACTTGGTTAACAAGGGGTCAATACTATCAAGTAAGAGTCTCAGATTCCATCTCTCTTTTTTCCATAACTCCTCTTCTCTTGACGTGAGAATGGGTAAGCTTCAGCTCCCCATATCTGTACCATGTCAACAACATTTATATTAGCAACAGTTCCCGTAGGCTCCAAGACAACCATAACGGGGTGACCATTGAATTTCCACTCCTTTTGTGCATAATTGAATGTTGTTGAGCTCAGTGACCATGGTTGTTGAATGGAGTACCATAGCAAGGAGTTTGAGAAAAGATTGAAGAGTGTTACTTCATTGTTACTCCAATTCTCGGAAGTTGAGATGGGGATCCATAAGATATCATAGCTTCTATTCAGCATATTGTGCAGAAGATGATCATATGTCTGTTGAACCAGTAAAAGCAATTCATCTAAGGGCAGGATTTATGGTTTTAAAATTAATAGTTAAAAACCTTGTTCTTCAGTGAGTTGATGCCAACCTGTCACAACAAGAGAATACCGCGTTATACCACTGCGGAGAGCAACCAATGTCCAAAACCTGTCAAAGAAGTGTTAGCAGCGATGAAAGAAAAGATTATGATCCTCTCAGTTTCTCTCTCGCATTTGTTCGCCATCTCTTCTACGGATCTTCATCAAGTTCTTCCTCTCAATTAGCTTTTTTTTTTTTTTTTCAGATTTCATTCCACCACTTGACTTTCTCTGCAATATCGAACTTCTGAGGGCTCATATTTCATCTTACAAAGACCTTGAGAGAGAAGAGAGAATGAAAGCAGCACAAACCTGTGGTGATTGGATTTTAGTATGCTTCATCCTTGAGTAAGGTTTCATTTCAGTTGGTGTTTTCCAATGTGTTTTTGTACGTATTCTGGTTATGTGAAATACTGAAATTAATTGATTACAAGATTAAATCCATACCCATTAAAAAGCAAGGAGTTACCTTATTATAGCTTAGGAACAATGCTTTGACTATTTTACCCTTGCACTTGTATGATTGCACACTCCTGTCCTCCAACCTTACCTTAACAAGTTTTTCCTTGTCTCACTTCACACGTTCTTTTTTCCCGGTGTTCCTCCAAATCGTTCATCTTGCTTTACCAGGATTCCCTCCCTTGCCCCTTTTTCCATGTCTATCTCCTCCTTTTCTCTCTCCTGATTCTTTTTTCTTTCCTTCTCTTCTTCTCATTTCTGCAAGATGTCCCTTTCATATTAGTTTCTTTTTTTGAAGCTTGAACATCATGTTCAAATTCTGATGAATTTAGGGTTAACATTTTACATGATGTGTTCTTATTCGATCTTTCGGGAGTCCGACGTCTGCTTTCTTATCTCCGATGTTGTCATCATTTGCTGTTTCAGCTTCGCAACATGAGCAACAACAGCAGAGACGGGAACAGCAGAGACCGGTGAGGGGGTTTAATGGTTGCCTTGTTATCTTTGAGTTTTGGATTTTAAGATATTTTTGGGTTGTTGTTGATAACATTTTCACTCTTGTTTAATGGGTTCAGCTCAAATTTGTGATTTGGTCTTGATTAGGTTTTGTTATAGTTTTTTTATGCTAATGTTGCAGAGATTCACATCT
Organism: Beta lomatogona; assembly: GCA_947646795.1. Classification (NCBI taxonomy): domain Eukaryota; kingdom Viridiplantae; phylum Streptophyta; class Magnoliopsida; order Caryophyllales; family Amaranthaceae; genus Beta; species Beta lomatogona. The sequence continues at coordinate 153,127 of CANSNZ010000895.1, read as the reverse complement.
GGGCTATCCTTGATCTTAGTTGAGTTATTTTCGTTACAATTGCTTTCTTGCCCTGGCTTTGCCGAATGTTACTTTTGCTCCTCAAAATACAATTAATTTCAACATAATTTCCAGATTTGTTCGCCTCTCTTTCTTTCTCTTGGTCAGTTGCACTTTAGGGTTTTTGTGAGAGCAAGCTTCAAAGATCTCCAAAGGCGGACGATGACTACAATGATTTGGAGATGGGGTAAGCCTTTTCCCTTTTAAGTAATCTGTATATTTTTGTAACGTAAATTACGCAAATTAGGGTTCCCGCATCATTTTTTTCGCGCCTTCACGACACTTCTCTTAAGTTAATTTGCTTTCTATTAAGTTCGTTTTTATTGAAGATTTAAGGTGTGTCCAATAAGTTTTGGCAAAATGTTCTGGTGCTTAGTAGTTACACATTCATGCTTCACTGACAACTAAATCAAAAGGTATTGGCTTCTCAGCTGCTACTTTCCGGTTTCACTAGATGTGGAATTGCTTTAGTCTACTTTTGAAGCAAGCTTCATGATTAATCTAATGCACCTACATCCTTAGAAGCTACGAGAGATAGGTGGATCAGTAAATCCAAAAGAGGTGCATGCCTTGATCAGCGCTGTCCCCCAACAAAATAAAGGAAATAAGATGAAGCTAGAAAATATAAGAAAGAACAAGGGCAGTTCATCATCTCTTATTATATACCGTTCTAGGTAACGCTTAGCTGCGTTCTACATAACATCCCAGAATAAGTGAAGCAAAGTTGTGTGTTTGGTGCAATTTCTTTGTTCTTCGAAAAATTCTGCAGTGTTTTTTAGGACTTTAAGATATTGAATGTTTGGTTCAGAAATTTCTTCATCCATCCTTCAATAAAGATGTTCAGACTCATGGCATTTAAGTTCCTGACTACTTAATGTTCCGCATATTGGCAGCATATACCGAGGAAAATGGAAATAAGTTTTTTCACTATGTAACTTACATCATTGATTGCCGTGAAACATATTACATTTTACATGAAATCTGAGCGTTTATGAAGCAAGTTGATATCTAAAGTTTTGTATTTTAATGTAATTTTTTTTTTGCAGAAAGTTGTTAGCAATTGAAAGAGATGGCTGACAAAAATTGCAGATCTAAATTGTTAATTTGTCACCTTCTTTCTCTCTCCTTTAAGCTCTCTCCTTTCAATGGCGGATTTCCAGCAATTGATATGAGAGTGCGCTATTGTCTCTGACATTGGGCCTAGACAAATCAAAGTTTGGTTCCACAATCGCTGGTAATTTCCTTGTTTATTTCGGGCAATCCTTTTTCGATTAGGTTTTCAATCCTTGTTTGTAATGCATTTTTTCAGGGGTTACACTTATAGAGTTACAGAAGATGTTTGCCAAATTTTAGAAATATTTATTTAGTTCATACTCGGATTGCTTCTTTAGTAGATTAATAATAATAATTATCATTTATGAGTGTTAAAGTTTTTATTGTAATTAAGTATTTTTTTGGTTTTTGCCAATTTCCAGTTCTGATTGCCTTGATTAGCGGAGTGGACAATGATAATATGATTGCGTGTGTGCGCTCTTTTTATACAAGTGTATTAATTTAAGTTTTATCTAAACATTTATTATGAATATTTTAGGATTTGGATGTAGACCTTTCTTGGGCTTCTAATTCAGTACTGCTTTATCTTCTTTTGAGGTGATAATAGGTCTCAGTTAATGTAAATTTTTTTTTTTGATGTGGTTGATAATATGAACCAAATTTTGTTCTTTTTCGCTAATTTACTTGTATAGAGAATGTTGATTAAGCTTGGGATAGAGTCTGTCCTTAATTTTCCTCAAACAGAACTCCCTCGAGGTTATCCTCCAAGGATTCAATACCTCCAGCAACAGATGCCCTTTCTGAATCCTTGGAGGATAACCTCGAGGGAGTTCTGTATTATTTTGCATGCCTCCATCAGTTTTACCATTGATTAAAGGGACCTATTAGTTCTCTTTTGACATTTGGAAATCTTCACAGGATTGAAGGTGGTATTCCACCACTTCTTGAACTTCTGGAATCGACAGATGTTAAAGTCCAGAGAGCAGCAGCAGGTGCATTAGAACTCTTGCTTTCGAAAATGATGAGAACAAATATCAGGTTCATATGCTTAGTTTGCTTCCTTGCTGCTGCGATGAAAGTGAGAAATGAGGTTGGTTTTGTTAAAATTGGGAACCAATCTCGTGAAAATCTTATCTTTGTGTGTGGTTTGCTTAATTTCTGAAAAAAGGTTTAATTTGGGTGAGGAAAGCGGATGGTTCAGGTGAAAAATTATTATAATTGGAAATTTTCTTCGTAAATTTCGTATCTTTTCATCGTTTGGGGGGTAATTATGTAAAGCCTTTTCTGGGTTTGGGTGAATTAGTATGAATATAATGGTCTGATGGAGTGAAATATTTTTGGGAATTTGGCTTGAAACAGAGGCTTACTTAGGAGGAGATGATTTAGAGATGGAGGATGATTACAAGCAAGAGTTTTCATGCCCATTTAGCCCGGAGGAATTTGATATCGTGGGGCTGTTTTGCAAGTTTAATTTAACCTATTATTGAGAGTTGGTGTGAGTGTATACTGTGTATTTCTCTTGCCTTCCAGACGAACAAACAAAACAAACGAGTTGGAGAGAATGTGTGAGGAGTGGACGACCCTTTTGTCCATGCTCTTCTTCTCTTTTTTTTTTTGGGTGTTTACTCTTTTTTTTTCTACAACAGATGAAGAGCCAATGGAGATGCTGAGAATTTCTGCTCTAGGATTAGGTCCATTGTAAATACATGAAGAGAGATGCTGGCACCTGTTTTTTTCGATTAATTAAACGAATTTTAAAAACTTTTATGGGAAAAAATGCAGAATTTCATATTTATGATTCTAAAGAAAGAAGAATTGAAGGCGGAAGAGATAAAAAAAGAATCCAAAAGAAGGAAGAAGAAAAAAAAATTTTGTGGACTGAATTACAAGTTCCAATATGATTTGCTGCTGTGAGTGCTCAGAAACATTTTTTCCCCGTTTTTCTCTCCCCTAGATGATGTATAAGCTTTCGTAACTATGAGTGTCAAACAGTAACCAGAATGAAAATTATTATAAATTTTGGATAAACTTTCTGTTCAATGATTGCATTAATTGTTCTCTGTTTTACCTTCCGCTTTTGAAAGCTGATCTAAATAATCAAAGAGCAATCCTTTCTATGCCATTAAGTTTCCTATGTCATAAACAATTTTTTGGATGCAAAGGATCTGAATGGCTTTATCATAAGAAGCTAAAAATTTTACTGGTGCACAAAAGATCTGAATGGGCTTTCTGAAAAAGGGTTTAACCTTGCGCACTCCACAACAATGGCTATATGCATATATGATATATGTTATTAACTACCAAGTATGGAATCCTTTGTTTTTCCTTATTCGATCACGCTAATGTTTAACATTTAGTTGTTCGCAGTTTGTTAGAACTCATTGGAACTTTATTTTTTTTTCTAAATCTCTAAATATTTGCTCGAGTTATAGTTGCTATTTTTATTCTTGCCAGAAGCATAATACTCTCCCCATACAATGGCACACACGTACAAACTCTTCCAACTTTCATGCGTAAATTCTGTAAAGATGACATACATGTCTAGGTTTCCGTCATAGTTTCGTATTTGGATATGTACCTATGGAGATGCATTTTAGATCTTTCAGCACGACTTACGTTGGTTACTTCAAGTCATTATTAACATCCACCTAACCTTTCTTCGATGTTTGCTCAGTGAAATTCACTCATTTAAGGGTGGTGGCCACACAGTAGGTGATCTGAAACCGCTCGTGATTTCTAAACCCATGCATCTCCGTCCACCTTCAATATATTGCCCAATGCATCTGCAATTTAGCCCACTATGAGAATTTTAAAGGAAGCGATAAGGAGGGAGAGTGAGAGGATCTTTTTCCTCTATTAGGATATGAATTAGGGAACTATATATATTCTCCCAAAGTTGGATAAATCTGAAGGGAAGATACTAGCATGTTTCCTCATCCCTCCACTCTCTGCACCATGGCTAATAAACACAATATTCAGAGATGCTTCATTCTGTTCATTATCTAAATCCTAAAATAGACTTGAATTAACTTCTTCAAAACTAAATAAACTCGAGCGTCTCCCAATCTGATTTAGATTTTCAATGCTGGAGTTATATCAGAGTGTTCATTCTAGATTTGTAGAAAATGTATACTGGTGAGGTGATAGCTCCTCACGAACACCATTCACCCCCCTCCTTTTCCATTCTCTTTGAATATTCTTATTCAACCACTTCAAAATAGAGGTAATAGTTGATTTATGTAATCAATTACCAAGTCAAGCTTCTTCATTTTTTTTGGAAAGAAGTCAAGCTGCTTTTAATGTGGGATTGTGTTCGTGGCTTATTTGCTGTAGTATATTTCATTTCGGGAAGGCCTACTGCTTACAAGAAGTTAAATTTGTTGGTTAGTCTAGCAAATCACATGGCTATAATATCTACGCTTTCCTGATGTGATTAATCTCGGCATAAATATAGAGTTGAAAAGTGATGCCATTATTATAATATACCATATGAAATTGGTGAAGTGATGCATGTCTAAGGAATTATGATACGTATATAACCGATACACAATGAAATCATATATTGTCTCTTCCCAATATGATTATATGAGGTTCACTTAGAGAATAACAAGAAACATCCATGTTTATTTGAGAGTATACATCTAAGTTTTATGTCAGTGTTTAATCCAAATTAACAAGCGTTTAATTGGCAAAGATGATTGGGAAGGCTTCAAACCTGTCAAGGAACTGCTGCGCACGTCCCATTTCCTGATTAAAGTAAGCCTGAAGATAACTCTTACCTGGAACAATATCATGTAGCAGGGCTTCAAAGCTGTCCAGGAATTGTTGTGCACGTCTCATTCTTGATTGAAGTAGGCCCAAAGATAACTCTTACCTGGAACAACGTCGTGCAATGGATCCTTGAGAGAGTTGTACTCGAAGATAAGGTTCTAAGGCCATAAATCCATTATGCTACAGAACCTGCAAATCAGGTTGCTTCCACGCCTAGAAGTGAGGCTAATGTTGAGACTAGCAATTAAACTACTTTGACATGTCCTTTTGTTTAATATTAGTTGTACAAACATTTTGTCTTTACTTTTTGTCTTCTATGAGGAAGCTCCTAGATTTTGGCGAAAATTGGTAATAGTTGTGATGCTTTAGGTGGGATTTTGAACCTTTTGGCCTACTCTTAGCTAGATGTCTTATCTTCTTTTGCTATTTTTAACTTGTAATTCTACTATTTTGGTTACTCCAGCTCCAAAATTTATCAAAATATTTCTACCACAATATTAACTATTTATCTCACTAATTAGATTTTGCTCTCTCGGGGGACCGCGCATCATTAGCTTTTATGTAACAAAAAGTATTGAGTGATCATATATATATATATATATATATATATATATATATATATATATATATATATATATATATATATATATATATATATATATATATATATATATATATATGTGAAGCCAATCTTCTGAAATCTGATGATCTTTATGTTTCATATCATGTGCCTGTTGCCAGGTTAATGTTGCTTGTTTCATTGTAAAACCTGTTAATCCCTCCCCCCATTTTTTTTGATTTCTAACATAAATATAATGTTCAGAGCTATATAAATTAATATGTTTTCTGGAGTACTTTTGAGATATTTAGTGAACTTGTACTAGATATTTAGACAAGGGCTTAAAGTTTTAGATGCCTTCTTGTTTACGTCAAAACCATAGGTTTATAGAACATGTCACGAGTCTTTGGTAGATAGAGGGATTAACATTTGTAAACCTCATGCACATTACAACAAGGGCTATATGTAGATGGGTGGTTAACCATCCCGAAACAACATTTCGGTTCAGTAACCGAAAGTTTCGTTTCACACTTTTTGCGAACCGTAACCGTTTAGACCGGTTACCGCCTAAGCAGTTACCCGGTTTTTCGGTTAACCATTGACCGTTATTCAAGTTATACTATTAAACTTTACTTAATTTAAATATATTTTTTACATTTTTTTGCATATACTTTAATATTATATATACTTTAATATAAAATGTATTATAAATTGGATAATAAATCTAATGGAAAACATAATAACACTAAGAATTTACTCTATTTCCTAATTATAGTGTTTATATTAGTACTAAAGTTTCCAAATAATCACATACTTCCTCTAATTGTTGTTACTTAGTAACAAATATTAGAATTATTATAATTGTTGGAAAATGTTTCACAATAATTAAATAGAGGAAAAATATTTCGATTTTTCGGTTAATCGCTTACTCAAAAAACATAATCGTAACCGTACCGTTTAACCGTACTTTTATCGGTTCGGTAATCGTACCGTTAAAACTTTTTTTATCAATACAATTAACACCCATTTGGACCGGTTTTTCAGTTTCGGTTTTTTATGAACACCCCTGGCTATATGCATAGGAGTATATGTTATGCAATCTACTTAACTTTTGTTCTTAACTACCAAGTTTGGATGCCTTCGTTTTCCCTTATCCGATTATGCTAATGTTTAACATTTAGTTGTCCGCAGTTATCGTTGCTACCTTCTTTCTTTCTCGTTCTCCTTCTTCTTATATCAGGCTCCTTCTTCTTCTATCGGTTTAACAAAAATAGCTTCTTCTTCGTAGTTATTCTTCTTCTTCTATCCTTCTTCTGCTAATGAGATCGGTTTAACATTACTTTATCGGGCTATCAAAAATAGCTTGCACTAACAAGGGTTATATGCATATATGCTATGCTATCTAATTACTTTATCTTCCTAACTACCAAGTTCACATGCTTTGATTTTGCTTAAATCAATCATTCTAATACTTGCATTTAGTTATCCATCACCATTTTCGCTACCTTGGGGGGACGCGCGCGATAGCGCGCGTACCAAGAACTAGTTAATTAAAAAAGTAAAAAGATAAAAAAAAGGCACAGCAAAAAGAATGCAATGAAAATTTACAACACAGTCAGTTACTTCCCTCTCAACTAAATATTTGAAAAAAAAAATTATAATTTAGTGGGATAAACTGATTAAAAAATTAAAAATCCTGATTTATTTAGATGTAATTAGGAAATAATTTGATTTTCTATATGTTTTCGCATGCGTCGCGTGCATATAAAGCTAGTCTATAATATTGGTTTGGCCCCCCCAAATCTAAAATACTAGATCTGCCCCTGCTAATATAGGTGTGTAACACACTAAATTTCTTTTAAAAGAATTTTATAAACCAATATGATAACAAACAAGTAGTCTACTAACATGTAGTAACACAAGTGATGAAGTCAGGTAAGTGAAGACTTTTATAAAACAAGGAAAAGTGAGATAGTCTTCTGGTGTAATATTCAGTAGCAACAACAGCAAGTTTTCTGTTTAGAGGTTGGTAGCTCAATGACGGCTCCACCTGATGTTTTGTATTTATGTGATTGAAGTTTATAATACCCTATCACAATGTATATATACTAGAAAACCTTACTTTAGGTTACAATCCCTAGAATGATCCTAGTCCATGATCCTAGGAAAGAGATAAAAGTCTAAGGTGAGCTGATATTACTAAAGTCATGTGCACAACACATGTTCATTACATATTACTTTCTCTACACTCCCTCTGAAGATGAGAGTGTGAAGGTATGAGCACTCCCATCTTTCCTAAGAGTCTGTTGTACTAATGGACAGGAAGAGCTTTAGTAAGAACATCATCTAGTTGTTCTTTGGATGGCACATAAGATGTCTGAATAGTGCCTTGCTTGTCCTTTTCTCTTATGAAGTGGCAGTCCACTTCTATGTGTTTGGTTCTCTCATGATAGACTGGATTTGCAGCTATAGAGAGAGCAGCTTGATTATCACATTTGAGAGCAGCAGTAGACAGTTTCTTTAAACCAAGGTCCTTTAGAAGACACATTAGCCAAGTGATTTGACAAGTAGTGAGAGCCATTGCTCTGTACTCAGCTTCAGCTGATGACCGAGCCACAACACTTTGCTTTTTGCTCTTCCAAGAGACAGGAGAAGAGCCTAGGAGAATGCAATAGCCAGTGGTAGATCTTCTGGAAAAAGGACAAGATGCCCAATCAGAGTCACGATATGCAGTGAGCTTAATTAGTTGAACTGTTGCTAGCTAGAAGAATTCCTTGTTTAGGTGCCTGTTTGATGTACCTAAGTACTCTTCTGGCAGTTTGCATATGGGTTGATGTTGGTTGTTGCATGAACTAGCTCAACAGCTGAACTGAGAAGTTAATATCAGGTCTGGAGAGTGTCAAGTAGATTAGTTGGCCAACTAATCTTCTATAAGGTTCAGGGTTTGAGAGAGGTGTGTCTTTATCAGGCTCCAGTTTCATGTGTGTGTGTCAAGAGGAAGCTTCAAGGATTTTGCTTGTCTACTCTATATTCCTTTAACAAATCAAGTGCATACTTTCTTTGAGAGATAAAGATGCTTTAAGATGTTCTAGAAAATTCCATGCCTAGAAAATAGTTAAGATCTCCCAAGTCCTTCATGTGAAATTGAGAGCTTAGTAGACCTTTACTCTTTCTATTTGCTTGTCATTGTTGCCTGTGATGATCATATCATCCACATAGATAAGAATGACCGTAAATGTAGTATTTGTCTCCTCAATAAACAAGGAATGATCTGCCTAAGACTGAGTGAAGCCAAAAGAAATCAATGCACTAGACAATTTTGCAAACCATTGTCTAAGTGCTTTTTTAAGCCCATACAATGCCTTTTTCAATTTACAAAGTTGGGTAGGTTTACACTCCCTCTAACTCAATGAATCCTCAGAACTAGGATGAGTGTATCATGGTGGTATATGCATATAGATATCTTCTTTTAAGTCACCATGCAAGAATGCATTTTGCACATCCATTTGGCATGTGTGTCAATGATTGATAGCATCAATTGCCAGCAGTGCCCTAATGGTACTCATCTTTGCTACTGGAGCATAGGTGTGAGTATATTCAATGCCCTTTTTCTGATTACAGCCTTGAATGACCAACCTTGCCTTCTTTCTTTCTACACTCCCATCAGCCTTATATTTAGTTTTGTATACCCACCTGCACCCTATGGCTTTTTTGCCAAGGGGAAGAGAAGTAATCTCCCATGTGTCATTGTCTTGAAGGGCTTGCAGCTCCTTATTCATAGCTGTTACCCAACTAGGTTGAGCTGCAGCTTCATAGTATACCTGATCAACTCCAGCCCGGCCCGCGGGCCTGGCCCGGCCGGCCCGGTTTTTGGGCGGGTTTGGGCGGGTTTTTGGGCCCGCGGGCGGGCCGGGCCCGGCCCTGGCCAAATTTTTTTTTTTTTTTTTGGGCTTTGGACAAGCAAAAAAACACTTTTTAGCCTAAAAAATGGGCCCGGCCCGTTTTGGCCCGCAAAAGCCCGCTCGGCCCGGCCCGAAATACCGGGCTTTGGGCAAAAAATTTTGGCCCGGATTTGGGCCCGGCCCGGCCCGGCCCGCAAGATGGGCATTTTTTTTTTTGTTCGGCCCGGCCTGAACCCGGCCCGGCCCGAACCCGGCCCGGCCCGGTGTTTGATCAGGTCTACTTCATAGTAGGATCTTGGCTCCTCACTTTCTACAATATGTGTAACCATGTTGGCAAAACGAGCATGAACACTAGTATTGACAACTGAGGTGGCAACTCCAACTTGATCAGTGTTAGTTTTAGAGGTGGTAACAAAATCACTTAGCCAAGTAGGAGGGTGAGTTGTTCTAGTATATTTTCTCAGAACTGGTTGTGGAGAAGGTAGGGTAGGATCAATTTGAGGAGTATCATAAACAGTAGGCTTAGGAATGGTAGATTCATCATCAGGGAGAAAGCTAGGTTCTTTGTGAGGCTCAGGATTGTGTTTAAGATGAGATAGGTCAAAAGGAAGAGGGTTCATGAATGAATCGGCCGGATTGAGTTGACTGCATAGGGAACATGTGTTCATAAAACTTTACATCCTTAGAAACAAACTGCTATTTGGTCAAAATATTCTCAAGTTTGTAACCCTTTTGGGTTGCTGGATATCCAAGAAAGATACAAGGAACAACTTTAGTAGTGAACTTGTCCTTGTGTCTATCTGGATTATAAGCCATGGCTAAACAACCAAAGGTCTTCATGTGAGTATAACTAGGCTGCTTAGCAAACATCAGCTCATATGGTGTTTTGTGTTTAACAATACTAGAAGGGAGCCTATTAATAATATAGGCTGCAGTCATAACACAGTGTCCCCAGTAGGATAGAGGCAAGCCAGCCCCAAACCTTAGAGCCCTACTTATCTCAAGTAGGTGCCTATGTTTTCTCTCCACCACACCATTTTGTTGGGGCCTGTCCACACAACTGGTTTGGTGAACTATTCCCTGTTCAGTAAAGAAAGCAATGCACTGTTGATCCTTGAATTCCAAGGCATTATCTGATCTTATAATTCTCACTTTTCTATCAAACTGTGTTTGAGCATAAGCACAAAATTTTTTGAGTGTCATAAAAGAATCAGATTTATATATACTTCAACATGTACACCCATGTAGCCCTAGTGAAGTCATCCACTATTGTAAGGAAAAATCTATATTTTCCTTTATATGGGACCTTATATGGACCCCATATGTCTATGTGAATTAGGTCAAATGGTCCTGCCACAGTGGTAATACTTAGAGGAAAGGGTGTTTTTGTGAGCTTGGCCATGGGACAAGAGAGACAAATTTCTTTTTCAGAATCTTTTACACATCCTTGTAAACTAGGTATGTGTTTCATTTTATCTATGGAGGTATGTCCTAGTCTAACATGCCAAAGAGAGTAATCTGACATTTTTGCATTCATAGAAGAAAATTCATTGCATAAATTTCCAAAATTCAAGTCATTGACATCAAAGTCATAAACATCATTACAGTTGTTATCACTAGTAACAACATTTGATTCAAAAACATGACTAGTATTTGCCTTAGGTCTAACAGGATGTATTTGAAGCTTGTTTTCTGATGTTGCGTATGAGCAGATGGACTTTCTTGTGTCTTGGTTGATGAAAGGTTGGTTATGGAGGTAGTAGGGACCACCTGTGGCAGTACCAGCACCTTTAATTCTCTGTGTTGTGCAATCCTGCATAACACAACAATTTTTATAAAACACCACACAAAAAATATTTTGTTCATTCAACTTTTTGAATTGACAAAAGGTTTTGTTTAAACTCAGGAGCATAAAGTACATACCTAAGTTCAATTCCATTTCTTAGCAATACATTTCCTATGTGAGTAACATAGGCTGTACCACCATTTGGAAGGTTTATTTTGGGTTTATGAAACAATTGTTTCACATTCTTCAGTTTATCAATGCTGGCACCATATGATCTAATGCACCAGAATTAACGATCCAGGCATCATCACCATGCTTCACAAAGTGACAGGAAATCATACGTGCAAAGTGAGTATCTAGTTCCTCATCTGTCTCATCTCCCTTCTTCACAGCAGAGTTACTAGAGCTGCCACCTAGCTTCAGCATTTCTTGCAGCTGATGAGCTATAGCAGTAGCAAGTTCAGTATTTCCCACATTCATTTGAGCATTGGAAGCATTTTTCTTCCTGAAATTCTGACCTCCAGTGTTCCTTGATGTTTTCCTCTGTAATTACCTCCTTTACTCTCTTGATTGCTCTCAAAATTCTTGAACCCTTGCTTTGCTTTGCTTTGTTGTTGTTGAAAACCAATCTTGAACCAACATTTTTCAGCCACATGATTGTTCTTCTTACACACATTGCAAAAATTCTTTGTATCATTCTTAGTGTAGAAAGTTGTCCGTACTCTTTCTTCTTTTTCTTTTCCTAGAACATCATTCTGTGATTCCTCCTGCTGAATCATTGACACAGTTTTGTCTACAGATGGTAGAGGGTTCATAAGAAGAATATGACTTCTTAAGCTACCATAACCTAAATCTAATCCATTCAAAAATTGAAACAATTTTTGTTCTTCCTTTTGTTGATTAACAGCTTCAATGAAGGCTGTTATCTCAGCATTCACATTAGTGATAGCTGGATAATCAGTTAGAGACTCAAGCTCTTCCCACAAAACTCGTAGGTCAGTGTAGTACTCAGAAACAGGCCTTTCATTCATCTTAACTTCATAAGTTTCTTTGTTTAGTCTATATTTTCTACTGCCATTGCTTACAGTGAACCTGGTTTTCAGATTAAACCAGATTTCTCTAGCTGATTTTATGTACATGACAGACCTCCTTAGGGTCTCAATCATGTTGTTGAGAAGCCAAGCAGTGACCATGCTATTGCAGGCTTCCTAAGCTTCCTTCTTCACAGGATCTTCACTTGGCTTAGTCAAGACTCTAGTAACAAAGCCAAGTTTTCTCTTTGTGGCAAGAGAAATTTCCATTGACCTCTTCCATGGTCTATAGTCTGTGGTTTCAGTTAATTGAGGGTCAACTTTCAAGGAGTTAGGCCCATCAGATGGATGCATATATAGAGGACTGTTGATTTCAATGGTAGTTTTTGAGGTTTCTCCTCCAGCCATTCATTAGTGGAGAGAAACGCAAGGGCTGCGGTCAAAACAGCCCTAAGGGTTGCGTTTTTGGCCAGCAGCCCTTCACTAAAAGTGAACGGCTACGATTTTAAACCGCAGCCCTTCACAACAAAGGGCTGCGGTTTTGGGCCTAAACGCAGCCCTTCTATGTACAAAGGGCTGCGGTTTTTGGGCCTAAACGTAGCCCTTCTATGTACAAAGGGCTGCGGTTTTGACCATAACCGCAACCCTTTTGACCCAAAAAAATAAAAAAATTCTCTTTTTTTGGGCATTTTTTTACTCCTAAATATATCAAGAAATTTACAACAGGGAAAATCAAAAAACGAATCAACATAAAACAGCCGAAATTTACAGTCAAAAAAACAAACAAAACGAAATTATTTATTAACAATCAACAAGAACATCAAATTACAATCTACCGTAAAAAAAACAAGAACAATTTACTGCACTAACTATTAAAAAAACGAACAACAAGAACAGTCGAAATGATATAACAAGAACGAACGAAAATAAAAAAACGAAATTATATATCAACAACAACAACAAGAACCGTCGAAATTTACAGTCAAAAAAATGAATGAAAATGAAAAAAAGCGAACGAAAATAGAAAAGAGAAGAAATTATAGATCTAAAATTACATGCAGATTAATCAAAATAAAGATCAAGAAATTATAGATCTGAAAAACGAAAAATTATCACTTGTTGCTGTCGTTGCTTAAGCGGAGTTCGACGACGAGGAAGAGATGAGCGGAAGAGTTTGACCGACGGCGAGGAAACCCCATCGAAGCAGCAGCAACACCCAAAGAAACTCGTGGCAACAACATCCACGAAGCAGAGGAGAAAGAAAACGAGACTAAGAACAACCAACAGCAGCACCGGTGGTAGCAGGAGCACGACAAAGTATCCGATAGAGGTGACAGCAAAAAAAACGGCAGTAGAGGAAGGTGGAGGAGAACGGTGAGTGAGAGAGAGAAATGGAACATGAAAATGGAGGAGAGAGAGGAGAGATAATGAGGGAGAGAGAGGAGTTCGTGAGATTTTATTTTCGAACGCCAAACCCTAGCCGCGTTGAGTATTGAACTTAAAAGCCCACATCAAAATAAAAAAGTCCGCGAATTAATGATAAAGGGCTGCGGTTAGCCCAAAAATCGCAGCCCTTCACTACTTATAGGGCTGCGGTTTCCGTCTAACCGCAACCCTTCACTAAAAGGGCTACGGTTTTTGCATTGACTGCAGTCCTTTGTATACGAAGGGCTGCTGTTTTTGGGCTAACCGCAACCCTTCACTATTAAGGGCTGCATTTTTCAAAAAACGCAGCCCTTGCACCGCAGCTCTTGCATTTTTTTCCACTAGTGATTTTAGAGAGATTAAAAGATGAAAACTTTAACTATTTTTAACAACGTAAAATTAGAAACTTTATACAGTAGTTTTCTACTTACCTTTCTGCAGCTCTAATACCATGAAGACTTTTATAAAACAAGGAAAGGTGAGATAGTCTGCTGGTGTAATATTCAGTAGCAACATCAGCAAGTTTTGTGTCTAGAGGTTTGTAGCTCAATGACGGCTCCACCTGATGTTTTGTATTTATGTGATTGAAGTTTACAATACCTTATCACAATGTATATATACTAGGGAACCTTACTCTAGGTTACAATCCCTAGAATGATCCTAGTCCATGATCCTAGGAAAGAGACAAAAGTCTAAGGTGAGCTGATATTACTAAAGTCATGTGCACAGCACATGTTCATTACATATTACTTTCTCTTACAGTCAGAAAGTTATATAGATCAGAACTTGAATAGCACGACGTGACAACGTTAATTGTTACATCAATGACGAAGTTTATTCTCATAAGTATTTAGTCTTAATTCTAATTTGCACATATTTATGGTCTCAATTAGGCGTTGGCATACAGAAATTGAAGCATATACAACTCAAGAATTACGAAGACTCATTCTACAACGTATTTCGAATCCAACATAATCTATTAAGTGAATGGATCATTATCCTTGGATGCTTCCCATTTCTCCTATCTTTAAAAACAATTTTTAAACGAAAAACGGAGCTTTTAGAGGAACAACAAAGCATCATATCATATCTCTGCGTTAGTGTCATATCACTGCATTTGCATCACGAAGTCGCATTTTGCATTGTAAAAATATTGTGTCAAGCATTGCATACGTCCTTCATCCTTAGTCATAGGATCCTACGATTAGTCATGGAGTCACACACACACACACACCCATATGCACACACACACGTACACACGCAAGTACCTTTATGTCTAGAGTATTAAAGATCACCCTTCTATAGGTCAAATCATTTCATATCCATACACTAACACCTACATCACAGGATATATGCATGTTCCATAATAGTTTATATGCATATCTGTATTTTGTACATTTTACAGGTCTCATACTCTGAGACAACTATAGTGAGCGCTAGTCTTCAACTAAGTATTACCCTAGAGCGGGACATAGCTCTATACCGTCATGAGCCGGACATAGCTCGTAAATAAGGTAAGTCAACTACAACGACCACTAGTTTTCAGGCAATTATCACCCTGGAGTGGGACATAGCTCTATACCGTCATTAGCCGGACATAACTCGTACATGGGGTCGAAGACAACTATAGCGACCGCTAGTCTTCAGCGTATCACCCTGGAGCGGGACATTGCTCTATACCGTCATGAGATGGACATATATAGCTCGTTAATATAGGGTCAAAAACAACTACATCGAGCGATAGTCTTCAGCCAAGTATCACCCTGGAGCGGGATATAGCTCTATACTGTCATGAGCCGGACATATATAGCTCGTAAATAAGGTCGAAGGCAACTACAACGAGTGCTAGTCTTTTAAGCCAAATATCACCCTGGAGCGGGGCATAACTCTATACTGTCATGGCGGACATATACACTACTACAAAATAGGCCTTTAGCAACACCCTTTTATGCAACAATTTTACTAGCGTTGCTATATCATAGCTATTGCAACAATTATACATTATGACTATTTTATTGACTTTGACTTTGGAAAAATGTTGCTATAGAAAAACTATTGCAACAGCTATATATTATTGTTATTTTATTGCAACAGTTATACATCGTGATTATTTTATTGCAACAGTTTGTAGTTTTTTTAATATTTTAATGAGATATTGCAACGGTTTTTTTTCAAGCATCTAAAACAAAGTTAAAAAAAAAATGAAAATAGGTTTTTAATTTTTTTTCATTAGAGCGCCTTTTAGTTTTGGTTTTCCCCCGCCACTACAGATTGAGATTACGAGTATCATAGTATGCATAAGATAAACCTTTCCCCTCAAAAAATAAGATAAACCCTAATCAAAACAAAACTGCAGACCTTTGAGATCAAAATTTTCCCCAAAAAAGTTAGAATTTGACGAAGAAACCTATGAGTAAAGAAGAGTAAAGTAAAGAGTTTATTTTCACGATTTTGTTCACCCAAAATCGCACTTTCTTCCTGCTTTCATCATCGTTTCGTCATCGTTTCAGTAGGTTAACGTTTCGACTTGGCTTTTGGGGCTCTAGATTGGAGATTCAGAAATTGCCGAAATCCAGTTCTAAATTGGCGAGAAGAACCACGTGAGTCGGTATGTATCTCTTCGAATTCGGTGTTAAATTTCACAATGTTGTTGTTTAAGTTATTAACCGATTGTAATTGATTTTTTTTTGTGTGGTTTTGAGGGCTAAATTAGGGTTCTTAACTAGGGAATTTGGTTAATTGGGAAATTTGGTTTAAGAAACAATTAATGTCTGCGAGGCGATTGCTTTAAGAAACGATTAACAGTCGTCGTTAATTAATTTAATATTATTGCAAATCAATCGACTATCTAACGTTAATTAATTTAATATTATTGCAAATCAATCGACTATCTAAAACATTCAGTAATCCAACCTCTACCTAAATTCATACAATAAAAATATTTCATAACTTGTTAGTGCTGCTGTTCGTTATTAGTTTTCTTTGTGTATGGATAAGCAGTCTAAAGGACGTAACAAAGGGGCGCCAATTAGTTATCAATCAAATTCAGAAACAATCAACTGTACTACTAGTTAGCTATGATTTTCATATCCTTGCTCAGAAAAGTTAGTATAGGAAAGAAGCTAGTACCCAACTCCTAAATAATAAATGCTCTTGAATATAAGCCATGAGTGATTTAGAAATGTTAGTATTTTTTATGGTGTGTATTATCAACCATAATACGTACATCATACAATTGGTTGTTGTGAAAGAAATTAATGCGCTTGTATATTAGCTAGCTTTTGCTACCTATTAGAAGTAAGAACCACTATACAAATCCCCCAAACATTCAGTGATCCTGGAAGAATGGCTGTTGAGATGAGATCAGCCCTTTTGACCAAATTGTGCTGAAGAGCACTTTCAGCTTAGTAGTTTATAATGGGCTTGGACAACATTAATTTTGTTTCAGGAGTAGTGTAATGTATGTTGGACTGCATAAGCGAAGTTTACCTATTTCCTCACTGTGGAGTGAATGTCTGTATTGTCACTCCTATTTCCTCACTATAGAGTGAACCGGCCTTTACAGACAGATATAATATCAATATGCACATATTAGGGTTTAATAATATCGTGTGTAAGTCCCCTGCTTTTCTCCGTTGTTAGTGCCGCTGTTCGTTGAGTCGTAGTAGTGTTAGTTTTCTTTGTGTCGTAGTTTTTGTTTTCTCCTAGTGTTCTTTTGTTTTTAGTCTTTATTTTTGTTTGGCTTGTTGCTGGCCGGGGACTCTTGTGCCGTCTTCATTCACCCCTAAAAAAAGAAAAAGTAAGCCACTAAAGATTTGAAGCTAATTATTGAAGCAAAGGGTGAAATTAGAAATTTGTTGGATTTAAATTATCGAAGCTTCTCTCAGACATCAAAATTTAATTGCCTGAATGACAAGATATTTGACACTGGAATTTTAGGTCATGTTAAGAAGGCTACAAGATATTCTGCAATAACAAAAATGAGTATTTACAGGTTCTGTTGGCAATTTTTAAGGCTACAATGTTCTGCTTTTCTGTTTCTTTTGTTCTCATGGTCAGTTGGTTGTTGGGTGATGATGTTGAGTTTCACTTCTCTGCTATGGTGTACACTACTACCAAAAATATATTGTTGTTGTTGCCAGTAAATATGAAGCCCAGTACTAATAACAAGTAGTAGTTATTTGCTGAAATTATTTGAGCATCCTAGAAGGAAGGGGGAATATTTATTTGAGCATCCTAGTATTTTGTCACCATTCATAAGAGAATCGTAAGCTACATATAAGAATGAATAAGAGTATTTATAATTTCATTTTGTCCTCATTCAAGAATTAGTTTATGGTAGCTTATAAGCTCTAGCTATTAGATTGCTAAGTGATTGGAAAATAGAATAAAACAAAGTAAACTATTGAGCAGATGCCACAAATAAACATTGTCAAGGTCTGTAAGGAAGGATTCAAGTAGCCAGAGTTCTTGGAAAATAATATGGACTCATGTCTTGAAGCGATAGACTAGTGAAGTGGAGAATCTTTTTCCCCACAAATACAAACAAGGACTCCCCTTTTGAAACCCTTGATCAATCTTGGAGAGGATTGAAATGTAGGCTTAAAAAGCTACATTATTATGCATATGAAAGCTATGAAGAGAGATTGAAACATCCGCCAGAGAGAGTGCCGGAAGCACATTTCAAAACACTTCTAGCTTATTGGGAGACTAATGCAGCAAATGTAGGTTTGAAGCATAATATATTCTTATGATTTTGAATTATTTCCATGTCTAATATATATTGTTTTGCTGTTAGAAAACAAGTTTGCAGAACTCGGAAAATCGCAAAGAGCTGGACAATATGCACATAGTTGGTCCAGTGTCATTTGCCATGTGTTATGACCAGATGGTTTGAGATACATACCATATTTATCTTAATATATCTTTATATTGACTATGAAAGGAAATATACATATTTCATCCTACTTTTTTCATTGTTATCTCAGTTGCGTAAAATGGTAAGGCACTATAAAAAAGAGAGATGTTTGAAGAGACACGTCGTCGTAAAGAAGGAAAAGCTTATGATCGACCTGATGATGATACGTAAAAAAAGATAGTATGTATTTTGTTATTCTTATATTATGATTATTTATTTTATTGATCTCATTATTTTATTTAAGCTTACTAACCATGTATTTAAATATATGTAGCAAGCCATGCGGGAAGTGGAGGCATTACAAGCTGATCAAAATAGTGAATCTCATAAGGATTCATTTGATGAAGTGATGGAAAACGCACCAGGTTTAAAACGATAACAGTGACTAGGTGTTTCCCGTAACATGCAAAAATACATCTTTAATATTGCCAGAGGATGTCATTGACTCTATCAAAAAAGCTGTAACTGCAGACGTGCAAAAAGATTTGATCACTCAAAGAGAAGAATTTGCTAAGGAAAGAGAAGCTCATGCTGCTGACATGGAAAAAGTGTCAAAGGAATTTGTGTCCCAAGCCTCAAAATTACAAAATATGAGCAAGGAACTTGAAACTCTTGATTCAATTGCTGCTTCACTTGGACGACTACGGAAAAAGGACCCTAGCTTGACTGCATAAGTGATTGCAGCACTTTTGGTGTCTACACTTTCAAGTGATGCATAAATAATTTCTAGACACCACTCTCTTTATTGGTCATGCTTACATATAGGTATGTTTTATAAAGCTTCTTTACTTATTTTATTATATGAAGATTTAGAATTATGAAGTTTGATCCTTGTGTAATTATGATCTTTGATGATTGTGAGCTTTTGGTGTTTGATTATATGCATTAATTTTTCTTGTTTATTGACTATATTTTTTCTGTTTACAGGATCGTCGATAAAAGGATAAAGGTAGATACAAGGATGGTAGAAAGAGCATAAATTTAAGTTATTTTCGATTGATTTTGGACAAATAAATTTAATACTATATAGGTTATAGATTTCTTGAACTATTAGTTCTTTTTGGATATTCATTAGTTTTCTGAATTGATGTATTCATATTAGAACATTGGTTTTTGTTATTAGAATGATTGTTATGGATATTTTATTTGAAGTAAAACATAATTTGAAATTGTTTTCATTTTGTAGTAGTAATTGGATATTTTGGTATAATATTTTTCATTCTAACTAGTTACTAAATAAACGCGTATGAAACTGTTGTTATAGGCTCACATAAAAATCTTACAATAGTGCAGGGAGAAACGTTGCTATAGACTCATGTAAAAGTGTTGCAATAGCTGTATCAAGAAATATTGCTATAGACTACAAAAGTGTTGCAATATTAGAGCAATAAGCGTTGTTATAGACTGTTAATAGTGTTGCTATAGATAATAGAAGTGTTAGGATAAACGCTAAAAATGTTGCTTTAAATCCTAGATAATTGTTACTAAAACTTAATAACTATCGCCTTATATATAATTGAAGTGTTGGCAAAAGTTAAAAATCGTTGCCTAATAAAATTGTTGCTAATGATATATATGGCAATAGTTTTATAAAATTGTTGCCTAAGGCATCACAAGCGTTGCCATAGAGTTATAGCAGCGCCACCTATTGGCAACGCCATATAACTGCTGCTATAGGTCTATGGCAACATTTAATGGATCTTTGCCAACACATTTAGGCCGTTGCTATAGCCCTATTTTGTAGATAGCTCGTAAATCGGGTCGAAGGGAAGTACAACGAGCTTTAGTCTTCAGCCAAATATCACCATGGAGCAGGATGTAGATGTAGCTCTATATCGTCATAATTCAAATAACATAACTATCAAACTAAAAACCATAATTATCTATCCAAAACCATAATTGCTTCTAAAGATTTTAAACACAATCTAAACTTAACTTTGATTAATTTGTCACCGTCAACAGGCTTTTTGACGGTCCAATTCAACCACCAAAACTTATGATTTTCTGTAAAAGTACTTATGATATATATTTGGTTAATAGTTATGGTTTTTGGTTAATAAGTTTGGTTTTGGATATAGTTATGGTTTTTAGTTTCATTGTTATTGCTTTTGAGTTGATAGTTATGGTTTTGGGTTAATGGAAGTATTATTTTAGGTTAATAGCTACTATATTTTGGTAATTATTATGAGTTAGGTTCCTAGTTTCTTTTTTTTTGTTGTTGATAGTTAGGATTTTGGGGTTAATAGTTATGGTCTGTCAATAGTTTTGATTTTTGGTTTAACTAATTTGTTGTAGAGCTTGACTCGTACTTCCTTCGTTCTATAATTATTGCAACATACCCCATTGACACAATTTTTAAGAAACCTATGTGAAGAGGAGAGAGATAGAGATAAAGATAAAGATAGATAAAAAGCGGAGGTCATGTGATAGGAGAGAGATCAAAGATATTACCAAATTATATAATTAAGGAAACGTTGTTGCAATTGTAAAAGAACGGAGGAAGTAGATAGAGAACCATATTTTTCAAGTTTTTCAGCGCTTAATTAGTGGTATGACGTTAAGGCTTAACGTCAAATCGTCTTACCAAAGACTTGTTGATATTTGTAACGTTAATAAAAAAATTCAGTTCGTAATTTTTTTTTTGAAAAAATTCTACCAATGACTAAAAATTATTTTAGCTATATATTGAGCTAAAGTTTGACATATTTTGCCATACTTTTTTCCAACCTATTTTTGTTTCTAATTAATTTCTCCTACTCAAATTTGTTTATATTCTCCTAATTAAACCAATATTTAATAATTTTCGTAAATAGATTTAAATAATCTAGAAATTTTTAATTAATGTAACTTATGCTATGTAATTGAATAACGAATTATTAAAATGCATAAATAATGATTAATATCTCAGTTAATTAAAAAAATGAATATAAAATTATCTAGTCCATATAAAAATAAAAGATTTTGGATAGGGGGAGAGAGCATATGGTAGGGTATAGCAAAAATAGGAGAGATAAATAGAAAGACCAACCCATTGCGAGAAAAAAAGATGAGTTGGTGGAGTTTACTTGGGATGTGTGATCTAAGGGGGAAATGATAGAGAAAAGGAAAAATGGTAAGACCAACTAAGACTTACCCGCCCATTGCTCATGCTCTTATGTGGAACACCAAACAATATGATGACATAACTTTAGAAGTGTTACCTAATTCACCGAATGTCTTGGATCGCGAAACGGGTACAAGAGCACAATTCGCAATTAATTGTGAGAATTCGGATCGCGGGATGGATTTTTTTGGAACGGGTTTTGAGAACGTAATACGTGTCAATATTTAACTTGGAAAATAATAAAAATTAAATTATTTCTTTAAAAATTAAAAGTTTATTGGGAGCTTTGAACTTTTGTAATTTTTTAAATTTCATGAACTGATTAAATAAGGAGAATAAAATTAAAAACAAAAACTCAAATACAATATTTTCTCTTGGGTCACTTATGAAATAAAGAGCTTTTCCCCCTACATTTATTATACTTTATTTCTTTCTGATTAAAAAGCTCCAAAAAGAGGAGGTGAAAAGTAAAAAAAAAAAAAAAAAAAGGAGGTAATTAAAATAAAATTAAAAACAGGTACAGGCTTCACTATTTCACCATGGGAGTTTAGTCTTTACACAGCACTGCTGGTTGTAGATTCAGAGGATTTGATCATGTTGTAGAGATCAGCTGCGACATCCACCATGGTTGGCCTTCTATGTGGTTCTTTTTCTGTGCACGTAAGTGCAAGGTCTATAGCTGAATTCAGTTCAGTGGTTGCCACTCCATTTTCACTGAGTACAGGATCTACAATCTTACTAATCTCTTCCTTTCTGAATGTTAATGTCCACGTAATATTTTCTTTAATCCAAGACGTTGACTTTCCAGTCAAGAGAGAAATAAGTAAATGGCCAAAGCATAACACATTTGCTGCCATTTGACTATTTTCTTCACCCACTGGAATGGGACAACAATTATGGAAGTTAGACAACTTGGCAGTGTTGTCCTGGTCCAAGAAAACTGCAGGCACGTGATATACAGGTAGCTTGTAGACGATAGGCCTATGAAAAGCTGTGTAAAAATAGGAAAGAAGTTGAGATATTTCCCATGCAATCCTTAGCCTGTCTTTCCACTCTAATATATTTACCTTATTTTGGTTCTCATCTTTAATTAATATACGATCTTCGAGACGAGTTTCCATCCACTCATAAACAAGAGCTGGAAATTCAGTCTCAAGGCAACATCCTAGTAGTTTATGGACATTAACATGAGTAGCCATCTGTGTAGCAATCACTATTTCACGAGAAAGGCTCAATAGGATCTCATTTGCAGATTTTCCATCCCGAGTTATTACACCATCTGATAGCTTTACCAAAACAGCTCTCCCTTCCCAAGAACCTTGGTACCAATTCCACTTATAAACTACATCAGCTGAGAATAGCTCCACATTCATATTGTTAAGCTCATCAACTGAGAAGTAGCGGACGGCCTCCACTCCGCCAAAAAAGGAAATGCTTTCTTCAAGTACCATGGTTTTGTTCTTTATAAAATTTTCTTCGCTTCCTTGAAAAATCTTGTATATTCTTTCTTCCTGCAACAATCAATGAGATTGATAAACTCTCTATTGAGTCATCATACCGTCCTTGCGTGCTATTTCAATAACTGAGTTATTCTTATTATTGTTTTCTATATTTTGCTTCTATGATCACCATACCACCCCTCTTTTCTTAATAATTACAAATTCTTAGGTGCTCCACCTAGAACTATGTGCTCCAAGCACATTTTCTTGCACATTTGTCACATAAATGAGCAAAATGTAAATGTGCATATATAAAATATCCAAAATATATGAGAGGGAGCACCTAATATGGAGGTTTGGATTAAAATAATACCATACCACCCCTATTTTAAAAATAATATATGCGCATGCACCCATGGAGTGTGGAATGACAATGTCGGAAAGGACCACCTTTAGAAATAGAATTAAAGTAACTTCTCCCTTTTTCTTTCAATTGACGTTTCATTGCTTTTTTTCAAAGTCAAATTTTAAATTTTTGTATCACAAATCTTAGTATTGTAGTCATATCATCATATGAGATTTTGTTAGGTTCATTTAAATGTGTACATCTAGTTATCATCAATTTATCTTTTTACGCATAATAAAAGATATAGATGGTCAAATATGGGTCTTGCAATTAATCCATGCAAGCAACAAATTAGAGATCTATCAAGGTACGAAGGACGTATTATAGAGAAAGCATATTTGAGACTGAACATCATGAAAAGCAAATGATAATACTTTCCTCAAGCCATTTATCATCTAGAATGATAATGTGTTTGCACGTACTAATCTGGGTAAAGTAATACACTTGAAGCTTCATGATTCAGAAAAATCCATGAATCATCATTTTAGGGGATATATATCAACCACAAAAGAGTGCTTGATCTCGTAAGTTACGTCTAAAGTCAGATAAGGGTAACAATGCAATTGTCTTGAAAGCCATACCTGAAAAATGCTGGTGGTTAGGATTGATTCAGGGTATTCAATCATGTTCTTAAGCTTAGTTGCAATCTCCAACATTGTTGGTCTCAGGTAAACTTCTGTTGTGGTGCACAAGAGTGCAAGCTCTTGGTGGTCTTCAATTTTTGTCACTCCTATTCTAGTGATTACAAGATCTAAAATCTCACTAATGTGGTCCTTTCTGCTTATGGAGGTTCTATATATTATTTTTATTTACCCATAATAAAAGATATAGATGGTGAAATATGGGTCTTGGAATCCATGCAAGTAGCAAATGAGAGATCTATTAAGGTATGAAGGAAGTATTATCGAAGACACATGTTTGAGACAGAATATTTTGAAAAGCAAATGATAATACTTTCCTTCAAGCCATTTATCATCTAGAATAATAATGTGTTCCCACTACTAATCTAGGTGAAGTAATACACTTGAAACTTCATATTCAGAAAAATCTATGAATCATCATTTCATATTATTAAGCCCCGTCTCACTTCCTCTTTTGTTATGTCCCTTCTATCCGTGTGATGTTATGGAAATCGAATTCCTTACAGTGCTTATCCCTTTTTCCTGATTTCGGCTAGACTATTTTTTGTGTGTATATCAAAAAAGATTGCTTGATCTCATAAATTACGTCTAATGTCGGATGACGGTAATAATAATACAATTATCTTGAAAGTTGTACCTGAAAAATGCTGGTGGTAAGGATCGATTCAGGGTATTCAATCATGTTCTTGAGCTTAGTTGCAATCTCCAGCATTGTTGGTCTCAGGTAAACTTCTGCTGTGGTGCACAAGAGTGCAAGCTCTAGAGATGCACTCATCTGGTGGTCTTCAATTTTTGTCACTCCTATTCTAGTAATTACAGGATCTAAAATCTCACTAATGTGGTCCTTTGTGGTTTCTTTGGTTACCCAATTAATCAGATCAATCCAATTTGTACTTTCTCCATCGCCACTAGATGAAAATTCAGAAACTTTCCCCGTCAAGAGAACAAGAATAAGCACGCCAAATGACTTCACAACCTCGTGACTTTCCATTTTGCCATTTTCTTCATCCTCTGTAATGGAAACACTAAAAGACAATTTAGGAGTGTTGTCTTGGTCCAAGAAAACATGATGATGTTCCCACTTAAATATGATAGGCCTATGAAAAGCTGTGTGAAGACGAGAAAAATAATGAGATATTTCCCACGCAATCCTTTGCCTATCCTTCCACTCTAATAGAGGTAGCTTGTTTTTATATTGATCTCTGTGTAATATACGATCTTCAAGAGTTTGCATCCACTCATAAACAAGAACTGGAAATTTGGTCTCAAGGCAACATCCTAGTAGTTTGTAGACATTATCATGGAAACCCATCTTTGCAGCAACCAGAATCTCACGTGAAAGCCTCGATCGGATCTCAACAGGAGATGCGCCATAATTCCAATGTATGCTTTCTGGTAGTTTTACCAAGATAGCTCTCCCTCCCCAAGAACCATGGTGCACGCTATGATAGTGATGTATCTCCACATTCATATTGTTGAGCTCATTAACTGAGAAGTAGCGAACAGGGTTTACTCTATCACCAAAAAGCGAAATGCTTTCTTTATGTACAATGGCTTCATTCTTTATAAAATTTTCTTTTCTTCCCTGGAAATTCCTGTATATGCAATCTCCCTGCAACAGTTGATGAAATTATCAAACTCTATATTATATATTTATATATGGATAGTTGGGACGTGCCGTTTGGTTTTTCCGGTACAAAGATATAATTCATACCATCCAATTATAGTATCGTTTTTCTTACAACTAAAGTACTTTATAGCCACCAAAGTGAGCATATGGGGTCTTAATTAGAAATCTGCAAAGAATTGATCAGCGCCTCCTCTGGCTCTGCTATACATTTACGCCAGGAAAAGAGAGAAAGTTTCGGCGGCTAAGGGTGAAATGGAAGGGGATGTTATGTCAGCAAGGAGAGATTTTTTTTTTTTTTTTTTTTTTTTTTGAAGGGAATAAGCAAGGAAAGTTGATTACAGGCTTACAGCATGATTGGGAACCCATTAGTATTTAGTAGGAGATATTTTGCAATAAATACTCTCGTATTTTAAGATTGCCCGAATTTTCTTGTTTGTTTGTCATTTGGCCCGTATCAACACTTTATTCTTACATACATGAATCATGGTACACCACTTATGGTCCCGCTAACTTTCTCTTTAATCAACTGCATCATCTGTCAATAGAGCAATCTTAAAGTTATAGAGGGAGTAGCCAAGACTAAGTACCTAAAGAACCCCAAAATTGGTATTAAGGGATTTGTGAAACACCAAAGTTAATTTGAGTACCTAACAATCACCATATTTATAAACCACTCAAGTTATTTTTTTATATAAAGAATCTTATAAATTGCTAAGTTAATTTTTTATTTCAAGATGACATGTTCTAAATAATTAAACACATGTGTTACTACTGCTATCATCAAAATATATAAAACCAAGGCCGTCCAATTGTTTAAATAAGTTCATGCTTGGAAACTTTAGTTGCTTTTTTTATAAGAGTGGAATTGCTTGTTGCATAATTATTCAAGTGCAATGTTTTTTATTTATTTTAGGTCTAATAAGTTCTCTTAAGTTGAAATAAAATTTGATGAGTTTCAATAAGTTCAAACACCTTAATAATTTTCAATAAGTTTAAATAAATCCAGATAATTCTCAATAAATTCTATTTAGGTAAGTCTAGAAAAATTTAAGGAATATGAGGGGAAGAGAACGCACCACTAAGGCACTAAATCTTATAAATTACATCTTATAAATTAAAGTTGAATGATGTTAAAAAATACACTTGTCATGAAAGACATTACCTCAGTCAATCTAATCGTGTTCTTGAGCTGAGTTGCAACCTCCACCATTGTTGGCCTGCAGTGTTGTACTGTGATGCACCTCAATGCGAGCTCCATAGATGCTCTTAGCTGGAGGTCCTCAATGGGTGCTGCTGCGTTTCTAGTAATTGCAAAATCTAAAATGTGGCGGATGAGCTTGTTTTCTATGACATATGCATATTCCAACGGCTTTTTAACTGATTCAGTCATTCCATAACCAATATCATCTCCTATCAAGAGCGTGATAATAAGTATGCCAAATGCATACACATCTGTACTCTCTGCTACTTTTTGAGAGAAATATTCAGACTCATAACATTCAGGTGCCACATAGCCAGAAATCCCTGCTGTTCCTGTAACAGATTCTTCACCCTCGGGTATTGATATAGAAAAACTAAAGTTGGACAATCTGGCAGTGTTGTCCAGGTCTAACAACACATTTTGAGGGCCCAAGTCCAAGTGGAGGATGGGCCTTGGAAAAGCGGTGTGAAGATAGGCAACCGCATGAGAAATTTCCCACGCAAGCCTTAGCCTGTCCTTCCACTCCAATACTCGTTTCTTTTGGTCATTCTCATCTCTAACACGTATACGAGCATCAAGAGTTTCATAATGTCCCACCCATTCATAAACAAGAACGGGATATTCAGTCTCAAGACAACATCCTAATATTTTGTGGGCATTATTATGAATAACCATTTGTTTGGCAACCACTATTTCATGCAATAAATCGTAGAAATAATAATCAGCTATCTTTACCAATACAGCTATTACCCCCCAAGAACCGCGGCGAAACTCTTGCGAGGAGCGAATACCCTCTCCACAATACGGTTTTCGTTCCACATTCATGTTGTTGAGATCGTCAACTGAGAAATGGCGAATAGGATTCGCCTTACCATGAAACAACTTTATGCTTTCTTCAAGTACCCGTGCTCCATTCCTTATATAATTTTCTTCACTTCCACGAAAAATTAAGTATTTATCACATACCTGCATCAACTAATGAATTTTAACAGACTTTATGTTCTCCAATTGATTAATAAAATAATAAATTGAATAAATCCAATGAATTCTCAGGACCAGATTCTTTTATTTTGAGTTGGAGTAGTAGTTTCATACCTTTTCCTCTAAATGTAACTTGATTTTGCTTTGGTTCCATACTTGTCTTAATTTCTTTTTCAAGCCAGTTCCTACCATGTTTGAAGTTCCCTTCAAAGTTGAGAGTCTTCACCTTTTCTTTTATCTGATAACTCAAGCACACCTTCAGACCCACAAATTTATGCAGGTTACCAGGAATATTCATTGTGAAATTAAGGGTTTTTTTTTGTCAGAAAGTACCTATTAAAATACAAGTTTTGTTGGGAAGGAGCTAATAAAAATTTTTTTGTCTAAAAAGACCTATTAAAATACTTCCGATTGTTAATTGGAACCAGTTTATGAATTTCAAGCCTAAATTAGGCACTTGTACCTGTGGTTGGGCGCCTAACTAACCACATGTTCGGGCTCCTAATTTAGGCGCTTGGGCACTTTTTCGGCATTTTAAAGTTATTATAGTCCATTTTTTGTATTAAATGAATTATAAAATTTTATTAATATTAATAATGCAATAATGTTGCTGAAAAAGTTGCCGGAGTTCTTGTCGCCGGAAAAATTGCCGGAGTTCTTGATGGAAGATCCTTGTTGATGAAAGAGATGTAGTGAGAGAGTGAATAGAGTGAGGGAGAGTGAAAGAGAGTGGGAGAGTGAGTGTTAGAGTATAAATACATGTATATGTATTTATACAGGGAGTTAGTATTAGGAAATTCCAGAGCGGCATTTAACAAATGAGTATAAAAATTTGAAAAAGTAACAAATTGAAGTTTTTTTTTTTAAATTGTTAGAATAACAACTTAGAATTGCAATCTGTCGAACTGAATATTTGACAAAAGCCACACTCATAGATTGAATACACCACTTTGGAGACATAAATCAAGCTTATTCTTAATATAATAAAGTTGGATTAATAATCTTATGAAATGATAGAAATATAAATGAATTAAACAATAACAATACCTTTTCAAAGGTAGTCGCTTCGCCTGTCTTCTAAAAAATATGGTTAAATTAAGATCCCTAACTCATTCACATATGATGTGTAATTGTGGAGTATTTCGATCCCACCAACAGAGACACTACCGAAAGGGAGCTCCGAGCTTGCAATATCTTCAATAATTGATTTCCCAGCTTTCTTGTCATAAACAAAAGAAAAGAATAATTGATTTTCCAGGATGATAAGTGAAATACTCTTATGTGGGGATGAAAAGTCCACAGACACGGTAAAATTGACTTAGACGTCAATATTACGCGCCAAACAAGTACTTATCCAAATTTCCAAATGAAGAGGAACAATTGTTCTATATTAGACTCATAGGTCCACCACAACTCCACAAGTCCACAACTATCACATTTATTAACCTACTTCTTCCTTTTATTTTAGATGACCCATTTTGACTTTTGACACTATTTATATACTATATGACTTTGACTATCTTATGATTATACTTAAGAAAAAACATAGTCATGTGAGATCTTATTATATTTGTCTCAATGTATATTTTCCAAATATCAACTTTTGTAATTTTTGCTTATTGATAAGTTGATAACTAAAATATAAAGGTTCAAAATAGTACATCGATAAGAGTGCCCAAAGGAAATAGATCAACTAAAAAAAGCAGATGAAATAGTTAATAACCGGTGCAAAATGTGAGGATTATCAATTATGTAGTATGAATATCTATTTCTTCCTCTATTTTTTATAAAAGTGAAATATGGAGAAAGTGAAGAAATATTAAGGAGGGCTAGAAGAGGATTATAGGTATACGAGTTATAAGTAAACTAGATGAGTTAAGCAAAAAGGATATGTCCGCCTTTAAATATGGTGGGTTTTATAATGAGAAATTAAATGAGTTAATCGAAAACGTGTTGGGACCACAAGGACACTTTTTGTCATTTTAAGTAACGTGTCACTTAAGGCCCGCCTGGATTGCTTGTAAATATGAGAGGCTAGGTTTTCTGGGCCTGAACTATTACTAGGGAAGAGATATAAGGGGTAAGTTTCTCAAGGGGTAATATTAACTAGGTTTGACAATTTTAATGGCCTAATAAATTCCAGCCCATTATTAAGTTTGGCAATATTCCCCTCTGTTAAAATTTCAGCCCAGTATTTGCTTATACCTTTTTTTCCACTTTATTTTTCCAATATTTTCTTATGAGATTTTATTTTCCTATTATATAAATAAAATTAAATATTTCAAGAGATAAACATTAAAAAACTAAGAAAATAAAATCAAGTTGAGGGGTTTGGCAGCAAGAACTAGCAGGAAGAGGCTTGAGAATGGAGGAATTGAGTTTTTAATTAAATTGCAAAAGACAAGTGCATATTACATTATAATGCTATTTCGAATGAAAGACCAACATATAAAAGCCTACCCACAATAACAAGATCAGATATATGGTATGATAAAAATACCAAAATTGACTCCCATCACACCACTCTTTAAGGTTTCTCTAAAATCATAGTTAGAAAATCATATTTCTAATCTTCATCCACCAAATCACGGAAAATCACAATTTCATCTTCCTTCATCTTGACACACAAGGTGAGTGCATTACTCCTTGAAATACGGGGAACATTGCCTAATTCCTCAGCCAGGTCAACTTTCAAGTTTTTAGGCCCTTCAAGAATGCTCACCAACTTGTCAAGTTGAGCATTGCTATTCTCAATCATTTGACCCATCATACTTTCAAGGCTTTTTTGAACGGTTTGAATGTCTTTGTTTGTTTTTAACTTTTTCTTGGTTACCCTTTTGGATGAGCCTTCATCAGCAACCCTCTTAGCAGTTTCAGAAACTTCAGTAGGCACTTGTTCAGTAGGCATGCTATCAGCTTGATTTGAAAATGATACTTCAGTTGTCTTCTTTCCTTGACTGTGAGTTGCATCTTTAGTTAGTTCTTGATCATCTCTATCAACTGACATTGCAGATTTTAGCCCAGTAGCTCTGTCCTTGGCAAATATTCCTCAAGATCTTCAAACAGTGGAAATGGTTTTCGATACAAACCTTTTGCTTCTTTCTGACTCTAAAAATAAGTTAAAAAACAAACGGTTTTTCACCATATACCCCTGACTAATTTTTTTTTTGCACCGTATACCCTCGCAAGTTTCCAAATTCACCATATACCCCTCACGTTTCAAACAATACATCAACATGCCCATATGACTAACGGTGCTAGACTTTCGTTAGTCATTAGGCCCTAATCCTCCCCTAACCCTAATTAACTAACTTAAATCAAACCCTAATTCAAACCCTAACCCTAATCTAATACACTAACTTGGGCCCTAACCCTAACCACTAACTTGGGCCCTAACCCTAACCACTAATTTGGCCTCTAACCCTAACCACCCCTTACCCCACTGCACCACCACCCACCACCCCGTCACCACCACCACCCGTCCCCTTCCCCCGCGACCCCCTCCCCTTCCCCCGCCGACCCCCCCTTCCCTTAACCCGTTGACCCCCTCCTCCTCCCCCTTCCCTCGTCACCACCACCACCCCTCCCCTAACCCGCCGACCCCCCCCCATCCCCTTCACTCGTCACCACCACCACCCCCCCCTTCCCCGCCGACCCCTTCCCTCCCCTACCCTCGCTGCGCGAACCCCCTCCCTCCCCCCGCCCTACTGTGCGAACCCCTCCCCTCCCCTTCCTCGCTGCGCGAACCACGCTCCCTCCCCTTCCCCTACTTGCGCGAACCACGCTCCCCGCCCCTTCCCCCTTTGCGCGAACCCCCCTGCCACAACAACCCGGATGCGCGAAAATCGAACTCCTCTTCATGCGTTTTTTGTTCTTCTCCAGGCGAGTTTACGGGGGAGGGGAATTTGAGCTCGGGAGATGCGAGGGGGTGGGGGGGGAGGGCTGCGCGGAGTGGGGAGGGGCTTCGGGGTGGTGGGGATGGGGGTGGGCTTCGGGGGTGGTGGGGTGGGGGGAGTGGGTGGGCCGCTGGGGGTAAGGGGGGGGAGTGGGTGGGGTAAAGGGGTGGAGGGTGGTTAGGGTTAGAGTATTAGATTAGGGATTAGGGTTAGGGTTTGGCATAGGTTTAGGGTAGTTAATTAGGGTTAAAGGGCGGATTAGGGGTTAATGACTAACGACGTTAGCCTTCCGTTAGTCATAAGGGCATGTTGATGTATTTTTTGAAACGTGAGGGGTATATGGTGAATTTGGAAACTTGCAAGGGTATACGATGAAAAAAAAAATTAGTCAGGGGTATATGGTGAAAAAACCGAAAAACAAACAAGTCAAAACCATATACATACAATACACACATATTCATACATATATAATAGAGTTATGTAGAGTGTAAGAAATAAAGATATAGGAGATTATATCGGACCCGCCAATGCATCCATCTAATAGAGGAGCACACACTCTCCAAAAATCTCATTGGTATAAAAGTGGAAAGCACCAGTAGCATTGATACTCATTAATTGGAGGGTACAAAACATATATTCTAGTAAGAAATAATAGAGCATGCTATATAGATGTCAGTAAATGTAGCATGCTAACAGAACATATAAGACCATATATAACACACCAGTGAGCTAAAGAAAGATAGAGGCAAAACAGA
Source organism: Beta lomatogona (assembly GCA_947646795.1). Lineage (NCBI taxonomy): Eukaryota > Viridiplantae > Streptophyta > Magnoliopsida > Caryophyllales > Amaranthaceae > Beta > Beta lomatogona. The sequence continues at coordinate 120,591 of CANSNZ010000895.1, read as the reverse complement.
GTAGTAGACTATATATGGCAGAATGATAACAAATATTACCTTAGCCCATTCTTCAAACAACTTACGATCACCCGTCACGATCTTCAGATTATCATCCCATCCGAATCCAATACCTTTGTGCTTGATCTCAAGTAATGCATAAAATTGCTTCTTCAAATAACCCAATCTTGAATCAATATTTGTAACTTTAAATCTAGCTTCGGGCATCTTTTCATTGAACAATTTCTCTAAATGAGTCAAATAGCCACTTCTAAAGCCACCTTCAACCTTCCATTTATTACCATCCGAATCCATGCCTACCAAAAAATGTAGCAGCATATTATCTTCTTCCCCTGTCCATCTCCTCAGAGCAACCTTATCACTTGTAGTCATTTCTTTTTTACTATATGTTCAACCAATATAATTGAGCAACTAGAGATCAAACTTTAAAATCTGTCTAGAAAAATATGTTATAATATATAATAATAAACTATCAATGTGCAATAATGTAACAAATTACCTCCTGCCAACAAAATCACATATTAATGGCACTTGATATTCACTCAATGGATAACACAGAGAAAGTTGACGTATTTTGATTGACTGTTAAAGGAAATACAAGATAAATTCAAGGCTTTCGAGAGGCCAAGATCTCTCCCAAATTATACTAAGGAACTAACAAATTTTTGGATACCTTACTCTTACTACCATCCTCTATTTATAGCTAGCTACAACTTTCATTCCTCCTACACATGTGAAAAAGACACCTCATAGGACACCTAAGCATACAACTAATTATTCTCTGTGTTTTCTGCAAAAAGGCCCTGACATTCCATGTCGCTACTAATTTTCTCCAGGTGACCATTGCATTTCTTCTCTCTTGCTCCCTTCTTGCCACGTCTCTAATAAGTCAGCAAAATGGGAGGGTGAGGATGATTCGTTGCAAATAACAATACAATAACAGGAGGGGGGAAAAAGAACAAAAAAAGAACAATACAAGCAGAAAAAACACTTCGGGTTAACCACCCCTATAAAGCCTCCAATTGTCAAACATTTGACGTGCGAGATTATCTCTCAAAACAGCCCAAGCATTAGAAGTTTCAAGGACATTTATGTAGTCGTCATCGTCGTCATCCATGAACTCTCTTCCATACTCAGTATCTAATAAAGGTTCAAATGGATCAAAATTCATTTCTTTACGAATGAGATTATCGAGAAGACAACACGCACTAATAATATCCGTATGTGCCTCAGTACCATAGAAGCTACTGTTTCTTAATTAGTATTGCTCATCTCATTTTAAGCAGCCCAAAAGCATCTCTCAATTACATTTCTTGCAGCTGAGTGTTTCATGTTAAAATACTCCTCTAGAGTAGCTGACTTATATCCATCTTTCCATTCTTTAAGATGATACCTTTGACCTCTATAAGGGGCAAGAAAGCCTTCACCATTCGTATAAAGGCATCAATTAGATAATAGTGTCCTATGAAATTACCAAACAAATCAATTAAAGATAAACATCTATTTTAGTAACTTAAAGCCAAATTATATATGTGTGTGCAAACTTTAATTTTCTCACCACGAGGCACTTTAATTGGATGTTTTCTGCTAATAGCATCTCGCAAGACTCTACAATCAGCTGCAGATCCCTCCCAACCAGGTAAAACATAAGTAAACTGCATATCTACTGAACAAGCTGCTAAAACATTTGTAGCTAATTCTCCTTTCCTTGTTCTATATCTCAGCTTATCCAATTCATTAACTCTCAATTTGATATGTGTTCCATCTAAAGCTCCAATACAATTCAGCATGCAACCACATCATAAAATAAATAGACATTAGTAAACTGCTTCTACAACATTAAATGCCTTACCTAATTCATATGCTAAATCAATTGAGATCATTGTACCTTAAACCACTTCCATCTCTCATCTGTGCTATCCTCTTGAATAAGCTTCGAAATTTTTATCAAAACATTGTGCAATCTTAAGACACTTCTTAATATTTGTCGGAAGTTTCTAGTAATAGTTTCCTTTGACCTTCTCAAAAGTCTCACAATCATTCTTTGTTTTTGATCGTGGCCTAATATATTCAAAAATATGGCAACTCTTTCTTCAAGAAACATGTTTTTTTACTCTCTTAAATCACCATGGTCACGAATCAACCCACATAATGTATAAAAGGTATCTCTATCCATTTTAAGTTGGTCAAAACAACTGATTTCATTTCGAAGGAATGCATTAAGTTCTTCTTCTAGAATGGACATTATTTTTGCGAAGGATCTTCATTTGACTCGAGTTTACCCTTGTAATGTTTACTTAAGGGGTAGGGTGGGTAATGTATTACCTGGCTTTGGAGGGGAAATATTACGGGCTTTACAATTTGAGCTCAATCCAGGCATGTATTAAAGCCTGTAATCCTTATGGTAGTAACTCTTTCGGGTCTATCTCAGCCATTCCAGGCAAGCCCTTATATAGTGAGTATTCCTAGCAAGGACCTAATTCTTTCTGCACATTATGGTAAGGAACAAGGGATACCTAACACATAAGCGTTCATGCATTATCAATCAACCAAATTTAAGTTGCAACGTCCACCATGGTTGGCCTACTGCCTTCTTCAGTTTCTGTGCACCTAAGTGCAAGCTCTATAGCTCCACTGAGTTCAGTAATTGCCACACCGATTGTATTGATTTCTGGATCTACAATGTCACCAATGCGCTTTTCTCTGACCTTTTCAGTTACCCATTTAATTATATGTGTCCCCTGATGATCAGTAATGACATCCTTTTCTGTCAAGAGCACAAGAAAAAGCACGCCAAATGAATACACATCTGCGCACTCTGCCGCTCTGTCATGATGACGACATTCAGGTGCCACCCATTGATAATCCCTGGTCTCTTTTTCAAGATGTTCTACCACATATTTTTCACCCTCTGGAATGGAAACACAATACTTGTAGTTGAACAATTTGGCACTTTTGTCGTTGTCCAAGAAAACATTATTAGGTTCCAACTTCCAAGTTCCCAAGGATGATAGGCCTACGGAAAGTTGTGTGAAAATCAGAAACAACACGAGATATTTTCCATGCTATCCTTAGCATGTCCTTCCATTCTAATAGAGGTAGCTTATTTTGGTTCTCATCTTTTAATAATAGACAATCTTCAAGAGTTTCAGCTTGTTGTGATTTAGAAACAAGTGCTAACTAGATCGTGCAATAATCAATAACAATGAAGAAGAATTATGAAATTGAAACAACAAATAAGTAATGCAAAGAGCAATGAAAACAAGAAAGAACACACCAAAATTAAAGTGGGAAACCCGAGCTCCGGGAGAATAACCCACAAACTTGCACTATGGAATCAATGAAGAATCAGTGGTGAACATACAACACTCCCACAAACTCACACTCTCTCCTAAAACCCTAGTAAAGATGAGATTCAAAGTTTGAACAATGAAGTTGTGTGTCACACTCTTTAAAACCAGAAAATAGGGTATATATATTTCTAGAACTAAAAGCAATCCAAGGGCCACGATTTAAAATTAAATCACAAAAAAACACGTGCATACTGGGCCGCCAAGATAGCTCGCCCGGGGAACGAGCCTCCCCAGCAAACTGCCTTGAGATTCTAAGAGTGGCGTCTGCCCGGGCCTAAGGCACAGCTGCCCGCCAGGGTCCTGCTGCTGCCCACCCGGGCTGCTGCTGCTGCTCGCCTTGTGAGCCTCTCCTTCCTTGCCTTCGTCGAGCCTCCTTGCTTCACCTTCTCCACCTAACCTAACAATCTCCCACCTGGAGATCGGTTAAGCAGGAGAACATCCTACCATAAATACCCAATGACCATCACTGTAACACCACTAAATTTCACTCCGAATTTTTCGATTTTACTTAATAGCGTTTAATTAACTCCGTTAACATTTCACTGTTATAATCAATAAAATTTTCACCTTTATTTGAAAATTCATAAAAATTATATTTTTTTTTCATAAACATGTTGGATTTATTTTCTTAAGGTTTAAATAATTTTTGTGAAATTTATTTTCAATATTCAGATTTCATTCGAATTTAAAATCGGTTTTGGAGAAAAATTAGGAAATCGGTAAAAATAATTTTAATTAATTAATTTATAAATTTTAAAACTCATTTCAAATTTATTAAAATCAGTTTATCATGGTGGGAACTCATTTTTGGATTTTCTAAGGCATTTATAAGCTTATTTGACTACTTGACTAACTTTAAGGTTTTAATTTTTAAAAATAATAAACTTGGTCCAAAAGTCTTGAAATTTTTATGGGCAGTAAATTATGATATTGGAGGAAGCTTCTAAGAATTTTCACCCCATTTACAACCCAATTACTCCATCCTCCAACTACCTTGACTTCTTGACATTTTTTTTCTTCTTATTTACTTAAAGTTTTGGAGCAAATAATTTTTACCCAAACTTATTTCATCCTAAAATGGAAGAGTGAGCTTCTCCCTTACTTTCTATATCATTTTCGTACTCCATAAAAATTTTGAGCAATTTTTGAGCTTTAGAAAATTATTTATAGCATTTTCAAATTGTTTTTAATTAAATTCCTAATTTCTTCTATTAATTTCTACTCCAAATTCTAACACCTAATTCTTCCTTGAATATTTTTAGACGGTGATACATTTGAATTAGAGCTTGGGAAGTGGAAGGATCTTAGCTTATGTTCTCTTATTATCTCCATTCTATTTTCCACTAAAATTAAGGTAACTAGCTTTAATCCTAGTTTAATTTTGATTAATAAGTTAATTAATATATATTATAGTAGAAATAATTATAATAATATTTGAAATGGATTATGTGAATTTATGTGACTTATATATGAATTTTTGGATATATGTGAATTTAATTGTTAATTATGATTTTCGATTTACATATATGTGTATTTAAGTGTATAATATATATTTACTGATTTTATATGTATAAATCTTGATAAAATTATATATTTGGTATGTCTATGAACTCATACATGTTATTAACTTGTTGGTGTGATTTAATTTGAATTTTGGAAACTTATTTTGCTAATTGTGTAATTATATCCGATAGTATTTTAGTGTTTTAGAATATGTTTAAATTTCGAAATTTATTGTTATACTCACGACAATTATTTAAGATATGTCATATTTAAATCCGCATTTTATGGTCGTGATTAACCTACTTGAATTATTTTATGAATTTGTCCAATTATTTTTTTGATTAGTAAATTGTTTAATTCAAAAATCTATTAATTTAAAATTTATCTTTTCGAAACAAAATGAACTTGTTAAAAGTTTATTAATATTAAGGTATTTCGTGACCAATATCACTAATATTAATTTGGGATTATTATTAATTTATTTTAGTCATTTAAATTCGAAATTATTGTATAATGAAAACCTAATTACCGAAACTAGTTATGTATTTTCAGAATAATTGCAACAAATTTTAACTAAATTTTGATTGTTTATTAATGTTAGTTAATTTATTAAGTTTGTTTTGCTAAAAAGAATTTAATCAAACTTGTTGTTTCAGATTTAATTATTATTACGTGTAATTTGAGCATTTATAAATAAATTACAATGAGTTTAATTATGACTTTTGTATGCCTTTGACAAATGAATATTTTCAAACCAAATATTGTTTAAGTTGATATTAAGTTGAATTGGGTGATTCCAACAACTTTTATGTTAATTTAACAAGTGTATGTATTTTTTATTAAAATATTATTTATGTTGATATTAAGTTGAATTGGGTGATTCTATCAACTTGTATGTCAATTTGACAAGTGTATGTATTTTTGATTAAATTATTGATTAAGTTGATATTAAGTTGGATTGGGTGATTCCATCAACTTTTATGTCAATTTGACAAGTTTCTGTATTATTGGATTAATATATTATTTGAGTTGATAATAAGTTGAATTGGGTGATTCCATCAATTTTTATGTCGATTTGACAAGTTTTTGTGATGATTATAAACCTTCATTTTTATACTAAATAAAATGATTTGAGATTGTTCTAAAAATGTTTTTGTTAGCAATCTCATGTTTACTACTACTTTAATTATGTTATGATCTTAATGTTGAATTAGTTTTTACCTTGTACTGTGATGGGTACAAAGGGAGTTATGGCCATTTCTTAGACATAGGATATCGTATGTTGAGCTGGGTGTGCGTGTCCTAATACTTCTATCATGTAGAAACCGTGGGTGGTTGTGTGCTGAGCTGGGTGTACATCTATCCACTTGCGTTCAGTTCTCCCCTCGACGTTGATTGTTGTGATGTTGTGTTTGAATGATTATTTGGGAGAGGTATTTGGATTTGAAAATTGAGTTTATTTTGATATAAAGGATTATTTTGAGTATATTATTATTTTAACGAAGTACTATGATTATTGGCGATGTTGTGGATGTTTATGACCCTTCACCTTATGCGTTTACCGGTCAATTTGCCACCGAGATACCGCTTTACCACTGTTCTCATTCCTTGGCCCACTATCGATAGTTTTTCGACCAAACGACACTTCACATGAAGTTCTCATCCCAATTTCGGGACCCTTCTTGTGCCCCCCATGGTGTAAAGTGTTCTACTTCTTCTTCCCCGAGCTAGGACCATATCTCCCTTGACAAGCTTCCAAGAACCACCATCAAACACAACCTTGTGACTCGATGTAGCAAGTTGGGTCACCGATATCAAGCTTTTCTTCAACCTTGGGATGAACTTGACATCCTTAAACTCCAACGAGCCACCGAATGAGTTTCAAACTCACATCACCTTGCCCCATGACTTGTACTACCTTGCCATCCGCAAGATACACTTTTCCAAGCTTTTCGGATTTGAAATTCCGAAACAACTCTTGCATGGTGAGGAATGATGAGAAGAACCCAAATCCAAGACCCATGATCCCGAGCACCCAACCAACTTTTTCGGATCATCCATGCTTACCATCAAAACATCGGAATCGTACTCCGAAATCAAGTTACTTGATGCATCTTCTTCTTCATCACTTTCTTGAACTTTCTTCTTCACTTTCCCATTCACTCGCTTTGGAAAAATCTCTCTTTATATGCCCTTCATCACCACAACCCCAACACACCACATGAGCTCCCCCATTCGGTTTACCATGCCCCCTTGACTTTGATCTTCCATGACTTGCATTTCCCCTTTGTTAATTCCTTCTCCCCCTACTTTCACTACTATATGCACCACCGAATGATTCACCGGACTCTCTCCTTCGAAAGGTCTCACTCAAAATCAAGTCCCTCACATCATTATACTTCAACTTCCCTTTGCCGGAGGAGTTGCTAATGGCGGTCACCATAGTTTGCCATGACAAAGGCAAAGAAGATAACAAAATCAATGCCTTCACTTCATCCTCAAATTTGATATCCACTGAAGACAATTGACCCAAGACGGAATTGATTTCATTGATGTGTTCGGCGACCGAACTACCATCAACCATCTCCATATCAAACAAACGACGCATCAAGTATACTTTGTTGATAGCCGATGGTTTCTCATACATACTTGACAAGGTTTCCATCAAACCCGCCGTTGTTTTCGCATCCTTGACATTGAAAGCCACACTCCGGGCTAATGTCAATCCCACAACTCCAAGTGCTTTCCTATCAAGAACTTTCCGTTCATCCTCAAGTATACCACTTGGTCTCTTTCCCTCAAGAGGCAAGTAAAGATTATTTTGATACAAAAGATCCTCCATTTGCATTTTTCAAAATCCGCAATCTTTGCCATCAAACCTCTCAATTCTCAATTTCCCTTCTTCCATTGCTAATTTTGCCCAAAAAATCCAAAATTTGATTTTTCTACACCAAAAAATCCAAACTTTGATTTTTCAACCATAGATCCTAGTTTATCAACACAACACTAAATCACTTTCCCCAAGTTAAAACCTTAGCTCTTGATACCAATTGTTGTGATTTAGAAACAAGTGATAACTAGATTGTGCAATAATCAACAATAATCAAGAAGAATTATGAAATTGAAACAACAAACAAATAATGCAAAGAGGAATGAAAACAAGAAAGAATACACCAAAATTAAAGTGGGAAACCCGAGCTCCGGGAGAAAAACCCACAAACTTGCACTATGGAATCAATGGAGAATCAATAGTGAACATACAACACTCTCACAAACTCACTCTCTCTTCTAAAACCCTAGAAAAAATGAGATTCACAGTTTGAACAATGAAGTTGTGTGTTACACTTTCTAAAACAAGAAAATATGGTAATTATACTCCTAGAACTAAAAGCAATCCAAGGGCCACGATTTAAAATTAAATCGCGAAAAAACACGTGTATACTGGGCCACCCGAGCGACCTCGAAGAATCGCCCGCCCGGGCCCAAGCATCGCCCACCCGGGCCATAGCCCACTGCAAGTTCCTGTCTCAAGCAACACGGGGCACCCGCTCGGGATGTCAAGCCCGTCCGAGCCACAAGATAGCTCTCCCGGGGAACGAGCCTTCCCAGCAAACTGCCTTGAGGTTCTAAGAGTCGCGTCCGCCCGGGCCCAAACCAACCCACCCGGGCTACTGCTGCTGCTGCTCGCCTTGTGAGCTTCTCCTTCCTTGTCTTCGTCGAGCCGCCGTGCTTCACCTTCTCCACCTAACCTAACACAGCTACCATCCACTCATAGACAAGAACTGGAAATTTAATCTCAAGACAACATCCTAGTAGTTTATGTACATTATTATGAGCAGCCATTTGTGTAGCAACCACAATATCACGCGATAGAATCTTTAAGAACTTATTAGTAGATGTTGGGTCCTTAAATAAACCACTTGATAGCTTTACAAAGACAGCTCTTCCTTCCCAAGAACCTTGGTACCATGAAAAATGTTTTAGCGAGGACCATGTTTCAAGATTGTTTATGTACAATTCCTTGGACCACGTATCAAGATTGTTTATAGACAACTCCTCATTAATATAGAACTCCACATTCATGTTGTTAAGTTCATCAACTGAGAAGTAACATATAGAGTCTAGTCTGCCATGAAACAAGGAAGTGCTTTCTGCAAGTACCATAGATTCGTTTCTTACAATGTCTTCTCTGCTTCATCTGAAAATCTGGTATATGCCCTCTCCCTGCATCAATCAATGAAATTAATAAACTCAATATCACTTTTAAAGCTACAAAGTTGGAAGTTCATACCATCCATATACTATAGCTTCTCTGATCATTGATTCCTATTTCACTCACCATACTGACCCTTTTCTTTTATATATGCAGCATGCACCCAGAAAATGTGGGATGACAAAGTGGCAAAACGGCTACCTCGAGAAATAGAATAATCAAGGATAACAAGATCTAAATAACTAATTATAGTGATAGACACATGTTTGAGGCGGAAAATTCCAAAAAGCAATATTTAAAACTTTCCTCAAGCCTTTTATTATCTAGGATGGTGTGTTTGCAAGTGCTAATTTAGGCAAACTACTAAACTTGACACGTTATGATTCAGGGTAATCCATGGAGCAAACAGACAGCAATCTGGTCAATTAATATGTCCCGTCAACAAATAAAACCTCTTATGAACTACATTAAGCCAGATGAAGAAAAATATACACTTGACTTGAAAGACGTACCTGCAAAAGATTGGTAGTAGGGATAGATACAGAGGATCTAATGATATTCTTGAGATTAGTTGCAACCTCCACCATAGTTGGTCTATTGTAAACTTCTCTTGCCATACACATGAACTAGCCTTATATGCACGCTATGCGTACTAAATATTTTTTAACGTTAAACTAATTGCATAATTAATTCAATTAATAAGTTGTAACAAAAATTATTTATAAATTTTTGTAAAAGAAAAACATCACTATAGAATAACAATATAATCCTGTAAAAAAAACAATATAATAACTAAGATAGTATATGATCATCTAAAGTGTTACTTGTTTAGTTTGTCTTGCTGGTGTTTGCCTAACCACATACACTCTCCACCCTAACGACATGCAACAGATAGATAACAATGTAAGATTTTTTTGCATTAAACTCTCCAAAAAAATCATAATATATAAAGACAATCAAAGTGCAAATGACATTTTCATATCATAAAAAGCATAATATTTCAAAAAAATCATGTTTATCATCTCTACTAAAATGGAAAACAAAGTATAAATGACATTAATAATAAGCTCATTTTTGGCTACGTATGAAGACTACCTTATTAATTGAAAAATCAATCCTCCACCATTCAAAATCTTATTTTTAGTTCTCACAATGTTTTCAAAAGGAAATGGTCTTATATCACTATGACTTGCCATAATTTCTTTCGAATTACCATAAACTTTATAGGGAGTTAGGCTTTAATAAGTTCCATCTTTATCTCACCTCATCACCTGTCCGATTCTTTTTTCTCTTTCCTCATCCTCCTCTTCTCATCTCTCATATCTCTCTGGACCTCTCTCTTATGTGTATTTCGTCGGCGCCGAATCCCAATTTTTCACCTCGTTTGCCTCCATTACCCATGGTAGTTGACGGGAAATATGAAAGCAAATAGAAAGTTAAGAAATTAAATGGAAATTGAAGAAGTTAAATGCAACACTTCGACGGCACAATTGAAGGAGGAGAGAAAGGGAGAAGGTTTAGAAGTTTGATTGTAAACTCGTAGGTAAGTTTGAAATATTTTCGTTTTTTTTTGCATATGAAAATAAATAAAAAATGAGATTATGATATTTATGTGGTATTTTATCTAATTTGTACTGGAAAAACGAAAGCAAGATATGTGATATATAGCTCTTTTAGCGGTGTGCGTATGCTAAATCCATCTAAAAATCGCAGAAAATTTCAACACACAGTAACACAAAAAAGGGTAATTGCTCCTACTCCCACTTTCACACATGTCCCCTTATTATTTGTACTGTTTTCTTCTTCCAGCAATTCCGTTAGAATAGTTTCAGTAAGCAGAGCATTGAACTCTCTGTTAATCTTTTTTTATAATTTTCTTGAAGATTCCACTTTCTCCAAGTTAGGGAAATTCCTGTCCTACTTTTAATTTCTGGGCATTTTTTTATTCTGATTTTTGAGTGTGGATGAGTTCTGATTATAGGACCAATTACCTGTGTTTTTGAGGGAGTAGGAGCAATTACCTCAGAAGGAGTTTCATCATTTTGAGGGTGTTGAAACAGGGGAAATGAAGATGTCTCAACCAAAGCTTTGATGGGTCTATTTCCTGCACTGCAAAATGCGGAATTCGGCTTTCTTGCAGCCTTGCAGGTAAGAAGCTATTGTAAAACTGCAATTGAATTTGCGAAACAGTGAGGCAATAATAGAAATAATACAATTTTGGAGATAGATTTGATACATAACCATACACCTCGGTGATATATCAAATGGTGATAGATTTGATATTTGGACACGATATAAGGCTATATATCAAATGCTGATATAAGGCTTTATAAATGATTAATAAGACTGGAAAGCGAAAGTAATAAATGGATCTGCTAACTTGTCTTCTGGTATACCATGTATTGTTTCTTGCTTCTGAATCTTCTACTTATCTTCTGTGTAATCTGGTTCGACTATTCTGCATAGAAATTATGAATGAGATGCAGAACAAAGTGATAATGTTTGTGTACGAATAAGTGTTTTACGCTATGAATTACATGTGGTTGATGAATCAGGAATAGTAGTTGATAGTATTGTGCTTTTGTTTGCAGTTAATGAAGGGGAGAAGATGAAGAGGTATTCCAAAATTTGAACGCAGAAGCATTTTGAATCAGATCAGTTATTGTTAGTGGGAGTTATCCCATGAAATAAGGTTTTTTTTCTTTTGTATTTAAGATTTTTTTTGGTGATTACTTCAACTCATAAGAGAACCAATATTGGTGCTCTCTAAGTTGCTCTCCAAGAGAGAGAAAATGGAGAGTCAACTCTACCCCAACATTGGTGCTCTCGAGGTATTCTCCGTTCGCTCTCCACGGAGAGGACTTGGAGGAATGCTCTCCCCCAAGAGCATTGGGAGAGCATGCTCTTGGAGTAATACAATGACACATGTTATTGATAATTAGGTATTTTTATTTTTTTTACTTTTTAATTTTTGGAGAGCTCATTGGAGAGTAAATACCATTGTTAGTCTCCCCCCACTCAACCCAGGAATGTCGATCCTGCTTTGGAATGCTAGGGGGGTGGCTCGGCAAGGTTTTCGGAGGAACATAAGACAGCTTATTCGTGATCATGATCCGATGATTATTATCATCACCGAAACAAAAGTGGCTCGTGAAAGCATCGAAGAGATCGTGAGTAGCTTACCCTTCAATTCCTTTGACACTGTGGAACCGCAAGGCTATTCGGGTGGCATCCTTATGCTATGGAATGAAGGTCTTCACTCCTTCACCACCATAACTAAGGAACCAAGAGCCATCCACGGAGTAATTCAGGTCCAAAATCTCTCCCCTTTCTTTATTTCAGTTTTATATGCCAATACTAAGTATAATGGAAGATTAGAAATGTGGGAAAACTTGATTAATACGAGTCATAATGTTAATCTCCCTTGGTTACTGGTTGGGGACTTCAACGAAGTCACCTTTTCTCATGAGAAATTTGGAGGTAATCCTCCAAAAGAGTACAAAATGCGAAACTATAAAAACACGATGGAAAAATGTGGGTTGCATGATTTGGGCTTCATTGGTAGTAAATACACATGGTTTAATAAAAGAAAGAGCTATCCCATATTTGAAAGATTGGATAGGGGTTGGGCTTGTGCCAATTGGACCTTAAAATTTCCGGACGCCTTCATTAATAATTTGCCCAGACTCTCTTCGGATCACAACCCCCTTCTCATAAATCTTAAAAAACCACCTGTCCTTGATCATACTCGGTTCTTCAAATTCGAGCCCATGTGGCTAGAAAATCCTCCGTTTGACCCGTGGGTTAGGAGACAATGGGCCCTGCACCAAAACAATCTTCATAGTAAATTGCAATACCTTAGTAATGAGATCCCAATTTGGGTTAGAAAAGAGGATAATATTTTTAAAAATAAAAAAGAAGATCCAGGCCCGTTAAATGGAACCCAACGAGCCTTTGAATCGACCCAAACAATCCCTTTTATTCGACCTTGAGGAAAATTTAACTAAAGACCTTAACTTGCTTTTAGATCAAGAAGAAGCTTTTTGGCACATTCGCTCTAGAACAAATTGGTTAATGAATGGAGATCGGAACACTCATTTTTTCCACCTTTCGACTATTTTCAGAAGGAAGTCTAACAAAATCCTCATGATCAAAGATGAAACGGGTAATTGTATAACAAAGCCTAATGAGATTAAGAATGCTATAATGGAGCACTATAAAAATCTTTTCTCGTCTGACCACCTCCCTACCCCGCCTGAGCTTTTATCCATTGAGTCTATCAACTGTAGCAATGTACCGACAATGATGGAAATCAAAGAAGCCGTTTTTTCAATTGGTAAATCTAAGGCTCCTGGGGATGATGGTTTTCATGCTCACTTCTACCATCATTTTTGGGATTCAATAAAAGGGGATTGTTTTAATTGTGTTAAAGACATTTTCACTTCCCTTGTTATGCCCAAATCAATGAACTCAACGTTAATATCCCTCATCCCAAAAATTAATAATCCTCTCAGGCTTAATAACTTCAGACCAATCAGTCTGGTAAACACTTCTTACAAGATAATCACAAAGATCCTCGTCCAAAGGATCAGACCCTACCTAAAAGATATCATTTCACCCAACCAAAATAGCTTTATCCCGGGTAGAGGCTCCGAGGAAAATTTTATAATAGCTTCGGAAATCCTCCACACCATGAACAAAAAGAAAGGTAAAAAGGGTCTTTTTGCTCTAAAACTTGACCTTGAAAAAGCTTATGATAGGTTGGAGTGGCCGTTTATAGAACATTGTTTGAAAAGACTAAACTTTTCCTATGCTTCCATTAAAATTATCATGAGCTGTGTCTCTGCTGGCCAAACTTGTGTTCAGGTTAACGGAAGCCGCACAAACACCTTCACACCAACTAGGGGTATTAGACAAGGCGACCCATTATCTCCGTACCTATTTATCATTTGCCTTGAATATTTATCTAGTACCATCCATGAAGCTTGTGCATCGAAAGTTTGGACTCCCTTTAAGGTCAGGGGGGGCGTACAGAAATTTCACATCTTTTCTTTGCCGACGATATCTTATTTTTTGGCGAAGCTAACCTTTCCACCCTCTCTACTATGAAATATATCCTTCAAACCTTTTTTGATATTTCAGGGCAAAAATCAAATGAGTTAAAGAGTATGGTATACTTCTCCCCGAACACTAATATTGATATGATAGATGAGTTTGAGCAGGAGATGAACATTACGAGCACTAACGACCTTGGAACTTATCTTGGTTTTCCTTTATGCCATAGGAAGCCCTCCAAAAACAAATTTACTTTCATAATTGACAAAGTGGCTTCTAAGCTAGCCTCCTGGAAAGCTAAAAGCCTCAATAAGGCTGGAAGGACCATTTTAATAAATGCTACCCTCCAAGCCATTCCTAGATATTATATGCACACGATTGATTTTCCTATGGCCATTAAGAATAAGCTAGATTCAATATGCAGTAATTTCTTCTGGGATAGTAAAGAAAATAGGAAAAAAATTTCTTGGATAGCTTGGAAAAACATTTGTGCTCAAAAAAGTGTGGGGGGGGCTTGGTCTTCAAACTCATAAGAACATTAATAATATAAGCCTTGCTCGCCTATGTTGGAAGTTGGATAATGAAACTATGTGGGCCTCTAATATCATTAAAGAGAAATATATTAATAAAAGACTTGAACCACTAAACTTTAAAAAAGGGTCACACATTTGGAGAAGTATTGGTGTTGGGTGGGAAACTTACAAACATAGTATAGCGTGGGCTGTAGGGAAAGGGACCAACGTTAATCTGTGGATTGATAAATGGGTGAACGGTGAGAGTCTAAGGTCTTTAATTCAAGGGCCTCTGTTACAAAATGAATTTCACCAAAATGTCGACCTTCTAAAAAACTGTGATATTATGAACTTTTCTTCCATTTTTCTTCCCCAAGAGGTTGTAGATAGAGTTAGATCAATTACCCTCTCTAGCAATTCTGATCATACATATTCAACCTGGACTCACATGGGAAGTTTTAGTTCAAAAAAAGCCACGACCTTCCTAAATCCTCCCAAGGCGGAGGAGTCTTGGGAGTGGATTTGGAAAGCACCGGGCCTCCCAAAGCACCAAATATTCTTATGGCAAACTAGGTGGAATAGAATGCCAACTAATGGGAATATAAGCTACCGTATCAAAACACACCAAAAAAACTGTCCTTTCTGCCCAAATGAAGAGGAAAACATGGATCATATACTTAGGGGTTGCCACCGGGCAGATGAAATCTGGAATAATGTGAACTTCGTAGCAATTCACTACTCCTCTTTTAATGACTGGCTAAAAAATAACATCATCAAAGACCATAATAATCATCTTTCTTCGAATTCTACTTTGATTCCTTCCAATGTTGGATTCTTATTTACAATTTGGGGTATTTGGTTGAGACGTAATGCTTGGGTTATCAACAAAAAGAACATTCCTTCTTCCACTACTTTAAAAAATTCCCGTTGGGCCGCCACTGAATGGTTCTATTCAAAGAGCCAACCTAAAGTGGGTAAAGCTCCTAACCCTTCTCTCTCCCCTTTTCCCTCTTCACCCCTCTCTAATTACATTCCCTATTCCTCCCTCCGAAACATGCCTCAATATTCTTTAACATGGAAACCTCCCCCTACATCCTTTAAGAAAATAAATGTGGATAGCTCTTTCTTTGTCAGTACAAAGGAAACTTGTTTTGCAGCTGTTTGTAGGGACTCGCATGGATCTTGGATTGGTGGGATTGCTCTGAACACATACTGCTCCGATATCCTGGAAGCGGAAATTCGTGCCATCCACATGGCCATACAATGGGCAATGCAAGAAAATTGGAACATGAGTATCATAACTTCGGATTGCAAGAATGCTGTTGAGGAGATTGGAAACAATCGAACTATTAGAAGTAATCATTGTAATTTTATTTCTAATTGTAGGGAGTGGCTCCAAGGAAGCGCAGGGTTCAAGCTTTGGCATGAAGGTCGAGAGACAAATAGGATTGCTGATGCACTAGCAAAACATGCACATGGGAGGACAGCAACCTTAAATACATTAAAAAATTTCCCCACCCCTCCCCCGGTTTGTATGGAAATTTTATTAGAAGACTTACAAAGTTGTAATATGTCAACCATGGATCTTCCTGATGACCATGGCTGAAGGCACTATGTTGTTTGTTTCTTTGCTAGTAATTTAATGCTCATTTTCTACCAAAAAAAAAAAAAAAAAAAAATACCATTGTTAGCAATTTTTAAAGGGGTGCTCTGAGGAGTATCTTGAGGAGAGAGAGAAAACAATGGGATGGAGAGTAATGTTGGAGAGCTATACCAATATTGGTGCTAAGCATTTCTTTTGTATACGGTTATATTGTTTTTTTTTTGCCATTTATTTTAATATTTTCAGTTATGGAAGTAAACAGTTATGTCTTGGTTTTTTATTTTCTTATTTTCCCTTTTTCTATTTTTCGGTGTCCCACTAGTCGTTGCCTTATATAATAGAGATGCGAGTAGTATACATGCACTCAGCTGGTGTTCTTCAATTCCTGACACCCCTTTTCTAGTAATTGCAGCATCTAGAATCTCGCTAATGCGGTTATCTTTGAAGCATTTTAATACCCACATACATAAATTCATATGGGTATCTAGCAATATAGCATTCTTTCCAAACAAGAGCATAAGTAAAAGCACACCAAATGAATAAACATCTATACTTTCTGCCACTCTTCCAGGATGTTGATATTCAGGTGCCACCCCTTTTGAATACCAGGTGTCTTTTCCTAAATCTTCTACCAAAAATTCCCCGTCCTCAGGAATAGAAACACAACGACTGAAGTTGGTCAATTTTGCAGTGTTGTCTTGGTCCAAGAAAACACTATCCAGTTCAAAGTTCCTAAGGATGATAGGCCTATGATAAGCTGTATGAAATCGGATATAACATGAGATATTTCCCCCTGCTGTCCTTAGCCTGTCCTTCCACTCTAATAGAGGTAGCTTGTCATGGTTCTCATCTTTGAGTAATATACGATCTTCAAGAGTTTCAGCTGCCATCCACTCATAAACAAGAACTGGAAAATTAGTCTCAAGGCAACATCCTAGTAGTTTGTGGACATTATCATGAGAAGCCATCTGTGTAGCAACCACAATTTCACGCGAAACCTTTAATCGGATCTCATTAGAAGATGTAGGACTCACTAGGACCCTTGAGCATACTTTCTGGTAGCTCTACCAAAATAGCTCTCCCCTCCCAAGAACCTTGGTACAAATTACAACATTTATGCCATAACTCCACATTCATGTTGTTGAGCTCATCAACTGAGAAGTAACGGATAGGGTTCATTCTACCACGATAAAAGGAAATGCTTTCTTCAAGTACGGTGGCTTCATTAATTATAAAATTTTCTTTCCTTCCTTGGAAATTTCTGTATACGCACTCTTCCTACAACAATCAAAGAAAATATCAAACTCTTTACATAGAGGAGCTGAGACATGACATCCCCTTCATTATTCTGGTACAAAGTTGTACTCCTTCCTTTTCTGTTTGTTCTTCTATAAGAAATATAGGAATAAATCAATTAATAAGCACTTTTTGAACCATCTTACTTACATTTTGGAACTTCTCTCTTATTTTATAGTATTTATCTCTTACTTTTTGTTGTCCAAATAAGGTAATATTCTTTCTAGGAAGAACTTTGAGGAACATCCTAACGGGAAAGTAAAAAGAACAAATAGGAATGGAGGGAGTATCTTCATGCCATTAAATTCCATGACATAGGTAGGAGATTGAATACATCTACATAATATAGTGAAGGAGGAAGTGAAATAAGGTAAAATTCTAGTTTGTAATTCTCTCCTCTATTATTTAGGGAAGCAGGAGGTGCTCGAGTTGGAGAGTAAATACATCTACACGATATATATATAATCATCTCTAATTAGAGAGGGGAATTAATCTAAGCATCTCTAATTAAAGAGGGGAATCTAAGTAATTGTCTCTAATATGAGTATGAGACGGAACTGTTGCAAATTTTGAGACATATTTTATATCCACCTTAAATTCCAACTCTAAATAGCCCTTTTTTTGTAGTGAATAGGCATCTTACTGGATCCTCTAGAGTTCTAAATTAACTCTACAAGGTAGAGTTTGAGCAATATCAACCATTGAATAAAAAATCAATGGCTAATATATTAACTTTCCAAAATCCCCCCTATTTTTTCTCATCAAAATCCACCCTCTAATTTTCCCCTTCTCACCAATATGAGCCCTTGATTTTAAAATATATGGTTCAGATACAACTCTATCTTTAACTTGTAGAGTTCTATTAAAACTCTAGAGGATCCGGACTCCATCTTACTACCTTATATGACAAAAGAAAAAAGAATTACCGAGGCGCGCAAGTCTAGAATATTAATTATGGTAAGAGACACTTGTTTAAGGCTTTAGTTTGGAAAGGCATATGGCAAAAACCTTTCTCAAGCCTTTTTCTGTTTAGATAATTGTGTATGCAAGTATCAATTTAGGTAAGGTAATAAAACTTTCTACATGATTGGCAAATCAGGATAGTTCATGAATAAACACAAAGCAGCAAGGATCTATTGTTCTCTTCACCAAAAAAAGTTTAAAGTCTTAATAAATTCCAATGAGTTCCAGTAAGTTCTAATGATTGGTTTCCATAAGTTCCAATAACTATAAGTTCTAACACATTATATAATAAGATTCAATAAGTTAAACTTCAGATGAGTCCAGATAATTTCCAATAAGTTTAATTCAGATAAATTCAGAAAAAATAAGGTGAAGAGAATGCACCCCTCAACATATATCTCAACAACAAATGAAAAGCTCTCATAAATTACGTGTAAAGCTGAATGACGTTAAAAAATACACTTGTTTAGGAAAGTCATTACCTTAGTCGACGTAATCATATTCTTGAGCTCAGTTGCAACTCCACCATTGTTGGTCAGTGGTTTCCTTCTACTGTGATGCACCTGATTGCAAGCTCTATAGATGCTCTCAGCTGGAGGTCTTCAATGGTTGTTAGTTGTTACTATGGTTCTAGTAATTGCAGGATCTACAATGTTGCTGATGAGCTTGTTTTTTACGCCATTCTGCACCCAAGTACGTAACTCAGTCATTCCATCATATGTCTCTCCTGTAATCACATCAGTGTAATAATCATATGGCTTCTCAAGAGCATGAGAAAAAGCATACCAAATGAATACACATCAGCACTCTTTACTACTTTGCCATGGTGGTATTCAGGTGCCATATAGCCAATACTCCCTGGTATCCGATCTATTTCAACAAATTCTTCACCCTCTGGTATCGATATAGAAAGACTAAAGTCGGACAATCTGCCAATGTTATCCTGGTCCAAGAACAGGCCCGGCTAAGGCCCTGTGCAGGGTGAGCAACTGCATAGGGCCCCCAAAATATAGGGGCACAATTGTATATGTTGTTTGCCCAAAATGAAAAAAAAAAAAAAAAATAACTCTGTTGTGTACTTGTGTTGTTCTTTCTTCCAATTTCCAAAACACAATTAATGAAGATTGAGTGCCGTTTCATTCTCCAAAATATTCATTTTCAAGATACTGACTTTCTCTCTCCACTCTTTTCATCCTCCATTTTTTCACAGTCAATTGATTAATAATGGCATTTTTTCACACCTCCATCACCTACTATTATACTACCACCAAAACTCCTTTCAACTTTACCATTCTTTGACTTTTTCTGTTATGTTTCTATCAATTTTTTACCCATTAATTCCTTTTTTTCCAGATTTAGTTTTCGATATGTTCTAAAGGGACAACAACATTGTGGCTTGTGAAACAATTTGTTAATAATGGGCGTATTTACCATTCTTTGGTATAGATTTGCATTTTTGCAATTTCTCCTTTTCTTTTCTTGTTCTTTGTTTTAACAATGGCAATTTGTGCACCAATAATCTCAGATGTTGTAGATTTAGTAGATTTTTGTAATGTTATTTTTGATTTGCAGAAACTTCGGGCTTTACAAGATGTCGTTACAGCTTATGCAACCGCCAAAGAAGAGGTGATTTCAGAAATATGTTAATTTTAATTATTATTTTTGAAATATTTTGAATTTCAATTTTGACATTTATATCACAAAAATATGTAAATTCACCTTAAATGTTGTTTTCTTTCTACTTCACTTGTAGAGATTATATTTTGTGCGCTCTTATTCTCTTGTAGTGAGATTATTAAGTCATATAAGTTAAATTTTGTATTAGGTAGTAGATTATTGAATTTCGTTCGAAAAGGAAACAACTTTTATTAGTTGTATGAAATTTAGCTTTTGATATTCATATTAGGACGTCTTTATTTTATTTTTATTTTTACTCTTTGAGGCCTCCTAATTTACTATAGCACAGGGCTCCTAAATTGTACGAGACGGCTCTGTCCAAGAACACATTCATAGGTGTCAAGTGCTCGTGGATGATGGGCCTTGGAAAAACAGTGTGAAGATAGGCAACCGCATGAGATATTTCCCACGCAATTGTTTTTTTGGTCATTCTCATCTCCGACAAGTATACAATCCTCAAGAGTTCCATGTGCCATCCATTCATAAAAAAACTATTTCCCGCAAAAAATACTCTTTTCGATTGTCAGCTACATCAGGCTTCTTTACCAATACAACTATTCCCTCCCAAAAACCACGATACAAGTCTCGGAAACCCTTTTTGATAATAAGGATGTTTTTCCACAACTGAGAAGTGGCGAATAGGATTCGCCTTACCATGAAAAAGGGAAATGCTTTCTTCAACTACCCATGCTCCATACATTATATAATTTTTTTCGCTTCCCCGAAAATCCCAGTATTTGTCAGTTGGCTGCATCAAGCAACAAATATAACAGATTTTATGTTTCTCCAATGGAAGTAAATGAATTGAAATCATTCACTGAATTCAACAGATTTTATACATCATCCAACAAATTGTTGGTTTAAATTCTCTTAGGCAGAGTACTTTCATACCTGTGAATTCATTCTTCTTCGATTCCATACTCGTCCTACTTTATTTTCCTTGCGAGTTAACATCTTTGAAGTTCCTTTTAAAAGTTCAAAGTCTTCACTTTAATTTCTTCTACCTGGCAAATGCAACACCATTTACCTTCTGTCACGAATTTAAGGCATAACATTGCCTACTTCCAATCTAGGTGGAACGATATTTGTTCCAATTAAAGAACATTCCGCATTCGCTTTTTTGTATAACATTTGTAAAAACTTTACACAACATTTCTTATTTTCTACACAACATTATACTCCTACTAATCTTATACAGCATATGTCATTACTATTTCATGGAGCAATATTAATTTTACCTTCTTTGTCAAACAAATTTTACTTCATTTATTTACATAAATGCCATGGTTTGAACTTCGGTTGGATTCTCAATTAATGCATGTAACCAGGAATTTTCATCATGAATTTAATAATTTGAAAAGTTGAAATTGTAGAAAATTAAAGATATTTCCCACAAATAGTTAATTAACACTGAGAATTACAATATCATTGATAGATTGGAGACTTGAATCAATGTAAATTTTGAAGAATGAAGATACATTAATAATTTAAGAAATTATAAGGAGTACTCTATATAAAGGAAAAAAAAGAAAGAATACCTTTTTGAACTTCAATGGCAGTCGTCTTTCTGCAAAATAATATGGTTGATTTGAGATCCCAAGCTCATTAACTATTAGCATATCTTGTAAATATTAGAATATCTTGTAATTACTGTTATTATGTGAATATCTGTTATATTAGGATAAGATTGTTTGATAGCATTATCTTAGGTAGTTTACCTCTTTTAGGAGATATGTTCGCATGATTTCCTGCTCTCCTAGGATGTATTTATATTTTGCCTCTTGGTTCAATCAAGACAGAACAAAGGAAACGTTCTCTATATCCTTGTCTTACATTCTCTTCTATTAAGTTACTTTATGGTATCATGAGCGAGTTTTGATCCTGTATCATTTTTTTTCTCTCTCTCAATTTATAATTCATTATGCCTACCGGTGAAAAGTCTTCCACCCCTAATCCAGTTTATACCCTTAGTTCTAATGACAATCCCGGAACGGCCATCACCCATGTTGTTCTACGAGGCTCTAACTATGAAGAATGGGCTAAGGCATTCCGTGTTTCCTTGCGTGCCAAACGCAAGCTTCCTTTCATTGATGGAACGTTGAAAGCACCTGCTGAAAGTTCAAGTGCTATTGATGATTGGTGGACTGTTAATTCAATGATCATTGCCTGGATGTTCAATACTATTGAGCCTGGTATTCGTTCCACCATCTCTTACCGTGACACCGCTCGCGAACTATGGGAGGACATTCGCCAACGTTTCTCTGTAGGTAATGGTGTTAAAATTTATCAATTAAAATCTGATATTTCTGATTGTAAGCAGAAAAGTGGAGAATCGATTATGGACTACTATGGTCGTTTGAAGAAATTATGGGATGATGTCAATGATTATGACGCCTTACCCTCTTGCTCGTGCGATGGCTGTAAATGCGGCCTCAATGCGACGCTTCGTCAACGACGTGCAAATGATCAGGTTCGTGAATTTCTAATGGGTCTTACTCCTTCATATGCTAATGTTCGCTCAAGTATTTTAGGGGTCGAGCCTCTGCCCTCTCTTCATACTGTCTACTCACGGCTTGTTCAAGAGGAGGAGATGCGCCTCCTGACTGAACGTCGTACCGCGGAGCCTGCATCCATGGCGTTTGCTGTCAAGAGCAACACAATGGTGGGTTCGAAAACTATGGGGGCTGCACGTTCTCCCATGAAATGTACCTACTGTGGTAAGCATTGGCACCTTGAAGACACTTGTTGGGAGAAGCATGGCTACCCTGAGGGCAGGGAACGCAAGCCGACTGTCGGCCGCGGCAAAGGTGGCTCGGGGTCTTCTAATACCGCCCCCCCACCTAAGGCCAATGTTGTTCTCGGTGAGGCCTCGGCATCTACTAATCATGTCCGCTTGAACGGTAAGGATATTCATACTTGGATTATCGATACCGGCGCGTCGCGTCACATTTGTTGTGATGAAATATTATTTGCTTCCTGTCATTCTATACGTCCTGTTGCTGTGGGTCTGCCAAATGGAGTTAATATTGAGGCTGTCAAAGTTGGGATTGTGAAGCTAAATGAAACTCTTGAATTGGCAAATGTGTTGTTTGTGCCCGCTTTTCATTGCAATCTCATATCTGTTTCCCAACTTTTATCTACTCAACAATTAAGCATCCAATTCACTAACTCTGAATGTGTTGTACAGGACCATACATTGAGGACGAAGATTGGTGTGGGTAAGTTGATCAATGGACTCTACTACTTGCCAATGGGGGAACCAGTTAGAACTAATGTCGTGACGACAGCGGGGACCATCGATCTTTGGCACAAACGGCTGGGACATCCATCAATACAAGTACTAGAGCATCTTCCTCATGTTCGTGGTAATCAGTCCAATTTAGACATTAAATCTTGTGATATTTGTTATAGAGCCAAACAAAC
The DNA here is from genome assembly GCA_947646795.1 of Beta lomatogona. Taxonomy (NCBI): domain Eukaryota; kingdom Viridiplantae; phylum Streptophyta; class Magnoliopsida; order Caryophyllales; family Amaranthaceae; genus Beta; species Beta lomatogona. The sequence goes on along the minus strand of CANSNZ010000895.1, from coordinate 96,993 downwards.
TCGCAATATTTTTCCTTTAAGTAATAATAAGGCTGCTGATTTATTTGAGTTGATACATTGTGATGTTTGGGGTCCTTATCGTGAGAATCGTGCTTGTAATTCTCGTTATTTTTTGTCAATTGTTGATGACTACTCTAGATGTGTGTGGGTATATTTAATGAGGACCAAGGATGAAGTGCCGAATTTGATGTTAAATTTTTTCGCTCTAATTGAACGACAATTTCACAAAAGGGTCAAAATAATGAGGAGTGATAATGGGACGGAGTTTACTAGTCTTGCTACTTATTTTCGGGAGAATGGGATTATTCACCAAACTTCCAATGTTAAAACACCTCAAAAAAATGCTAGAGTAGAACGTAAGCATCGTCATATTTTAAATGTTGCTCGAGCTTTGCGTTTTCAAGGTTGTTTACCTATTGATTTTTGGGGAGTGTGTGTGTGCCGCCGCTTATTTGATCAATAGAACTCCCTCCCGCGTTCTTCTTCGAAAGACCCCCTATGAATTGCTATTTGGACGTGCTCCCGATTTTAGCTTTATTAGAGTTTTTGGGTGCTTATGTTATGCGAAAAATCTGAATTGTCGTGATAAGTTTGATAGTAGGAGTCGCCGTTGTATATTTCTTGGGTATCCTTTTGGCAAAAAGGGTTGGCATTTGTTTGATCTTGAGACGGGGGATTATTTCCAGTCACGTGACGTACATTTTTTCGAGGATATTTTCCCTTTAGCTAACCCCACAGAATTGCGGCACCTACATTCTTTGTATTCTGATGACATAAGTCACAACTTTGATCATGATGTATCTTCTGAACTGGGTGAAATTGTCTCTGGCCAACTTATTGACAATTCACCTACTCAATCTCTTGATGCTGCATCTCATTACCATGACAATGACGTTGCCCCACCCTTGGGCGCGTCCACTCCTCACGATCTTGTGGTTGACGAGACCTCAGTAAGGGGTAATGTCAAAGGGACTGTGTCCGATACTGATGAGCTTGGTCGTGGCAAACGCGAGAAATTTACTAATACTCGGCATAGGGATTTTGTCAAATGGACAGAAATGACTGAGCAGGTTAACACGACATTGGTTCCCCCTGAAGCTTCACCCATACCAGTCCTCGCCTCAGGTACTTCCTATCCTATAGCACATTATGTGAATTGTAATGCATTTTCTATTGGCCACCGTCACTTTGTTGCAGCTATATCTCGCGATGTGGAGCCAACCTCTTTTAAAGAAGCTATGAAGGATCCTCGGTGGCGAAAGGCCATGGAAGAAGAAATAGATGCCTTGGAAGAAAATGAAACTTGGACTGTGGAGGACCTTCCCGCAGGCAAATCTGCAATCGGTTGTATGTGGGTGTTTCGCATAAAGCATCGCTCCGATGGGACAGTCGAGCGGTACAAGGCCAGGTTAGTTGTTTTTGGCAATCATCAAATTGAGGGCATTGATTTTACTGAGACTTTCGCTCCAACTGTTAAGATGGTCACTGTTCGCACTTTTCTTACTTCTTTTGCCATTAAGAACTGGGAATTACATCAAATGGATGTCCACAACGCTTTTCTTCATGGTGATTTAGTCGAAGAAGTTTTTATGCGCCTTCCCCTGGTTTTAGTAATGGGATGACTGGTAAGGTGTGTCGACTTCGCAAGTCCCTTTATGGTTTGCGTCAGGCTCCCCGTTGTTGGTATGCCAAACTAGCAAGTGCCTTGCGCTCTTATGGTTTTTCTGCTAGTTCATCTGATCATTCCTTATTTGTTTATCGCAAGGAAAATGTTATTTTGAATATCCTTGTTTATGTTGACGATCTTGTTATTGCTGGGAATGATCATGCAGCCATTGTTGAGTTTAAAGCTTATCTCAGTCACTGTTTTCATATGAAAGATTTGGGCAAGTTAAAGTATTTTCTTGGCATTGAGGTGGCTCGCAGTTCTCGTGGGATTTTTCTTTGTCAACGGAAATATGCTCTTGATATTTTGAAGGAAACTGGTCTTCTTGGTTCTAAACCCGCTAGTGTTCCCATGGAGGAGAATCATCGATTGGCCCTTGCAACGCACACACCAATGACGGAACCCGCGCGATATCGACGACCGGTGGGGCGACCGATTTATCTTACTATTACACGCCACGAGCTCGCTACTCGTTCATATCTTATCTCGGTTCATGCAAGCATCCAACTCAGTCTCAATGGGACGCTGCTCTACGTGTTGTTCGTTATTTGAAAAGTAGTCCTGGTCAAGGTATTTTACTTCGTGCTGACTCAACCTTGATTCTTGATGCTTATTGTGATGCAGACTGGGCAAGTTGTCCTATTAGTCGCCGATCTATTACTGCTTACTTTGTTTTCTTGGGAGGCTCTCCAATCTCTTGGAAAACAAAGAAACAAACGACAGTTTCACGCTCTTCTGCTGAAGCAGAATATCGAGCCATGGCTTCCGCAACTTGTGAGATTATTTGGTTAAAAAGTTTGCTTCAGAGTCTTGGTATTGGCCATTCAACACCTGTTTCTCTTCACTGTGATAGTCAGGCAGCTTTGCATATTGCCAATAATCCTGTTTTTCATGAACGTACAAAGCATATCGAGATCGATTGTCATTTTGTGCGTGATGAAATTTTACGTGCCACTATTGTTCCTTCTTACGTTCATACTGCTTCTCAACTTGCTGACATTCTCACTAAAGCTTTGGGACGAGGGCAGTTTCACTCTCTTCTTGTCAAGTTGGGCATTTCGAGTCTTCATGCTCCAACTTGAGGGGGGGTATTAGCATATCTTGTAAATATTAGAATATCTTGTAATTACTGTTATTATGTGAATATCTGTTATATTAGGATAAGATTGTTTGATAGCATTATCTTAGGTAGTTTACCTCTTTTAGGAGATATGTTCGCATGATTTCCTGCTCTCCTAGGATGTATTTATATTTTGCCTCTTGGTTCAATCAAGACAGAACAAAGGAAACGTTCTCTATATCCTTGTCTTACATTCTCTTCTATTAAGTTACTTTATTAACTCATTCACATATGTTGTTTTTTATACGACTCACACTGGAGCTTCCCGATTCTTCAATGATTACTCCTAATTTCCAAGGATATTAAGAGTTGATAATTGAAATATTGAAGATGAGAAGTCAATGCTATCGTAATGCGGCTACGCGCCTAATACTTAGGTTTTTTTAATTACATTATACCCTTGTCTTTTTCAGTTTGCACGTTGTACCCCAATCTTTTTTATATTACCAAACTTAACTTAGCTCACTTGGTAGAAATTTCACTTTATGACCTCAAGGTCAGGGGTTCGAATCCCACCAAGTGAGGAGCACTTGGAGGAGAATTTCTCTTTACAACTCCCCCTCCTTCCAACTAGTGATCGGGCCTTTGGGTTAGCCCCTGTGCGAGGGCAGCCCACTGGTTATTCATCTTACCAAATCAAAAAAAAATCTTTTAAAATTCTATACAATACCCTTGAACTTAAATTTTTTAATGCATAACACCCCTACCGCTATTTATACGTTGTTAATTTCATTTATTATTATTTTAATTTAGTACAACTAATTTAACTTATACATATAGTTTAACTAGATTAGTTCCACTAAATTAAAAGTAAACGAAATTAATAACGTATAATTAACGATAGGGACATTAATGTAAGTTTGAGGGTACCGTGTGGAATTTTAAAAAGGATGGGGTACAACCTAGAAATAGAAGAAACACAAGGGTATAACGTAGAAAACCCCTTAATAATTTCATACTCCATTTGGTTTTTATTAGTTTATCCATGTCTTTTGACACTATTCGCATACATGACTTTGACTATGGACCTGTTCTCCCCAGCTTATTTTCAGTTCAGTTCACTTCCTAAATTATATCACTACTATTAATTAGTTATAATTTAATTCAGTTCATTTCAGTTCAGTTCAGTTCAATTCAGTTCAGTTCAGTTTAGTTCAGTTAAGTTGTTTTATGCCGAAGAGAACAGGCCATATCTCTTGTGATTTGTACTTAAATGAAAAATATAGTCACGTGAGACCTTGTTAGATTTGTCTCAATGCGTACTATCCAAATATCAATTTTTATAATATTTGCTTATTGATAATTAGAAATATTAAGATTCAAATTAATGTCTCGACAAATGTGTCCCAAAGAGATAGGTAGATTAATAAAAATCGGAGTGAGTAGATCACAAGAAGCGAACGATTGGTCATTTGGTCCATCACACAGTCACACTCATGGGTCATGGGGCTGGGGCCACCTTAATATTAGGGTCCATTCAACTAAATTTTTTAAATTTATCTAACAAAGGACGAATACACTTCATCCTTTTTCTTAAAAAAATTTCAAGTATTATAAATTTTATTAACTTATTAGTTTTTTTATACTCACACCCTTTCAGATAAAAAAGAATGGGACGGGTCCAATAATTTTACTTTACTCACAAGGTTGTAAGTAATAAAAAAAACTTGTACAAAAACCAAAGTGAGGAGAGAGATAAATGAAATACCATCATGTGCTAAGAGAGAAAAGGAGACAATATATATCTTGTCAAATTTGTCAACGTTGCAAGTAACATAGAACTTCCTAAAATGAGAAACATTATAAGTATTAAAAAATAAAGGAACTAATAAATTTAGATAAGTTTTAATAAATTCCAACACCTTTTAAAATAAGTCTTTGAGAGTTCTATTGAAATTCAATAAGATAAACTCTAATAAGTTATAATAACTTTAAATAAGTTTAATTCAAATAAAATAGGATATATAAGTTGAAGCTACGTGTTCTAATTAATATCTTGTTAACCAGGAGACTTCCCACCTATAGATTATAAGGCAACGACAAGTTCACATACTTCTGCTGATCCATGGATCTAAATAAGCAACTTCTTTCATTTTATGGAAAGCGGGACTTCTTAAGAAGTGTAAATTTTTACATGTTCGCCTACCTAATAGATTGATATACTTCTATACTTGGAAATTCTACACTGATGTGTTATGATGTCAATCTCAAAAAGACTTAGATAAGTTGACTTCAAGCTTAAAAGTTCATACTTCCTCTATTCTGATTTAGTTGCAACATGGGAGGAGACACATTAATTAGGTGAGGAGAGAGCGAGATAGAAAGATATCTAGAGTCATAGAAGGGACCAGGGTTAGGAGGAGAAAACTAGAAAAAGTATTCAAAATAGGTATTGTTGCAACTAAAAAAACCGGTATTAGTTTAAGGGACGACTTATGAGTTATGTTATGATCAATAGGTTCATACATTAATTAGGTGAGGAGAGAACAATATAGAAAGATATTTAGAGTCAAAGAAGAGACCAGGTTTAGGAGGAGAAAAATAGAAAAAGTATTCAAAATAGGTAATATTGCAACTAAAAAAACCGGTATTAGTTTAGGGACGACTTATGAGTTATGTCATGATCAATAGGTTCGTATGAATGAAATTCATGTTCACATGAACATAACACAATATAACTCTATAAGTAATACAAGAGTTGTATCTAGAAGTGGCCAATGCCAGCCCGGATCAATCGGTCAATTAGGTCATGCTTGTTAACAATCCTGCACTTATTCGGGCCAACCCGAGGGATCCACTTGATCGATGAGGTGTGGATATAACACCCTTGAATTTCGAGTTACTATCTAAACTAAATGATATTAAAATTCTACAGAAAATTCGGCAGAGCTCCGTTTGAAATATGGACTGCCTAAAATCTAATTTAGGACTAGCGTCCGAATTATTATAAACCTATTTCAACAAAACAGCAATCCATATTCCAAATTCTCAACAACTCCACCCAGCTCAAATACCAACGAAATTCTTGTTTAACTACTCGAAATCCAAACGTGTTATTCCACGATTATTACGAGAATAATCGCTAGGAAGAACTACTCGCACCAAAACTAAATTAAAACTATTACAACCTAACCGAATAAGGATTTAGGTGGATTAATATTTACAACCCTAAGTCCCAAAAAGGTAAATAGTGCAGCGGATAAAGAATACTATAACTTTAACTAGTAACAGTTGGTGAAACATTGCTCTCAGCCCACACCCCACACCCAACATGTAAGATCTTCATGTACCTGCACATATCGGGCATGTAGTATCAGCCAAACTGGCTGAGCAAGATTCATACAATAAAGCCAAACATATATGCAGGTAGGATAATAATATATCCTACAAATCATTTTCTTTTGAATCAAAATAATAAGTACCAAGCTTTATAAAACCTTTTCTTGTATTCCTTTCTAAATCAAATCCTTTCTTTATTTTCCTTAAAACAAATCCTTTCTTTCCAAACCTTTTCTTGTATTCCTTTCTAAATAAAATCCTTTTTTTATTTTCCTTAAAACAAATCCTTTCTTTCCTTTACCCTCACCAAGAGGGAGTTATAAATCTATGGAATGAAACAAACTTTCCTTGCCTTTGGGCTAGCTAGGCCCTCCGGATAACTATTAGACAAAGACCCCTAGTGTGCACACCCTACATACGGCCAAACCGTAGCAGAATATCTAAGTCCGAGGTACTGATCAAAGTACCCCCCAACTATTCTAAATGTCGAGAACATCTCGACAAGGTTCCAATTCCTTGAGACGCCACAAAGGCAATCGCAACCGTTTCAAAAACATAAAACTATCCATAAATCTCTTTCTGTAACTATTCTATAATTTAAGGTTTGAAAACAAACTGCTTGTATTAGGAGGAACATCCTCCTATTCAAAGCCAACTATCTGTATTAGGAGGAACATCCTCCTAATCAAACTCATCTCAACTCAGGAGAGATACATACCTTTATAATCTTTTCTCGTAACAATGAAAGTTATCTTTTGTATACTTTTCTCATAACTATTTAAGATTTGAGTAAAGAATCTTACCTCTTACGAATCACATCAAAACAACCATCTCCAAAACGACTCTTTAGTGAACTCGAAAGCTACATAATAACATATATGTATTCAATAAATAATAATAGACTTGGCTAATTAATAATGAGCTTTAACTAACTTTAGTTTTATAAAATATGAGCCTCTTACTTCAAATGACATAACTAACTAATACTGACAATACTAAAATCTCTCTTTGTTTATACTAAATCAACATTAATATTCCAATTATACTTTAGACACTCAAAGTCCATTAATTAAACATTCATAAGAAAACGTTGAAACTTAAAACATTCGAAACTAACAATACTTTTTATCAATTTCAGCAGAAACTTAAATTGGACATAACTTCCTCCTACGATATCCAAATCAAGTGTTTCTGGAGCCTATCTTGAGTAAAATTTCGATACGAACAACTTTTGTGAAATAGTATTTTTGCTAAAAATGCCCAGAAATTGCTTAAAACTGCCTTTTACGAACTGACGGGTAATTTATACGAACTTCACCACAAATTTCTTTGAACAACAAGTTTATTTAACAATCCATTAATCTAAACTAACTACTAAACACCTAAATAAACATTCTATTCATTCAATTACACACCCCAAACAATTAAAATCAAAACCCCCAATTCAATTTATCTCAAGAACCCTAAACTAACAAAACCCCAATTCGAAAATTAAACCAAAACTGAAATTAAAACATGGTAAAGAATCTTACTTGATTAAGGGAAAGGTAAAATTACACAATAAGAGAACCCGAAAATCTCCACTTCGATCCGATTTATGACCCGAAAACCGCACCCCAAAAACCCTATTTCTCCTCTTCGAAATTGTCCACAAAAACGAGTGAAGATGGATGAGGGACGGTTGATATGCAATAGCTTAGCAAGTATATGCTTTAGGTATAGCCTTGAATCATAGAAAGGAAAAGAAAAGGATGGAGATGGAGGTTGGAGATTTAAAGAAAGGAAGATGGATGATGGAGTACAAAGAGGAATGAAGAACGACGTTCTTCTTTCTTTTGTTCTTCTCTCTTTTTTTTTCGTTTTCTTTCTTTTGCTTTCTTTCCTTTTCCTTTGGTTTGGGAAATAAAAATTAGGAAGCACTAAGTAACACTAACATACACTCTCTCCTTTTCTTTTACTTTCCTTTTTTTTTTTCTCTCTCTTTATAATACTAATATAATTGTAGTTAGGTACTTAACCTAGGGAATTTAGGAATTAGCTTTTGACCCCTTTTAAGGTAAAGTCAATTAGTGAGAAGTAAAATATATTTAATGAAAGAATATTTTAGTTTATTTTTAGAAACTATAATAATATAAATAATTACTAAACAGTATAAGAATACGGGGTGTTACAATCTACCCCCCTTAAAATAAGTTTCGTCCCGAAACTTAAAGTATTACTCAAATGATCAAACTTATACTCTTGTTTCTGAAAACAGCTCATTAACTCTATAAGTTAGCCAGCTACTATCACTCTGGATAAAATCTCCAACAACCAAATCATTTCGGAGAACATCTCTGACAACTAATTCACTTTCTCATAAATCAAGTCAATTGATCACCTTTATAACCAAACAATCACTCCAACTAATATATTCATACCATAATAATGAGAACCAAAACCTCATAGATCAATTCATTTGATCACCCTTGTAGACATACAACCATTTCAACTAAAAATGTTCACACTCTAAGAAGTAAAACATGCAACATATTACAAGGTTTACCATAAAACTTTACCATAAAACTTCTAATCATACACGAATTATGTATACTTTAGACATTAAGGTATACATCACATATGAAATCATAACAACTTTTAGCACCAAACACCCAATTGGCACGAAATCTACCCCCCTAGAAAGGAAGTTACGCCCTCGTAACTAACAATAACACGAACAAGAGATGGGGACACATAAAAGACATGATATCCTCGGTCTTACAAATAGTTCCTCAGTGTTGTGGTTTGACCACAAAACCTTTACTATCCACTTCTCAACCCTACGGGTCTTACATATCTATTGGTCTAGAGTCTCAATTAGAACTCCAACTATCACCATGTAAAGAGTTACTAATACGAAATCGTAACTAAGAAACATGGAATACATTACAAATACAATCAATTATCCTTTCAATGATCACCTAAGGACCGATAAACTTGAAAATCAACTCTCTTACCGGCACACTCATTGGACTATGTCGTAGAATGTGGAATTGAATTCATAACTACACTATGATTCACAAGCTTTTGAAATAATATCCTAGGATTTCCTCAAAAATCCGGCGGAGTTTCCTTTGTAAAGTGGACAACTCGAAATGAGAAAAGGTGTTCTAAACCTGTTACAATCACAATACATAAAAGCATTTCCAAATCCAGTAAGCAGTGCTTTCGCGGAGCAACAAGTAACCCGAACCGAGAGTACTATCTCTTTTCTAAAAATAGAAGTAAAGACTCATACCATATGAACTCCCCATTACATGGTTGGGCGTAGTCGCCTAAAAACGTAAAACAATTCACAACTTGACGTCTAAAACTTCAACTTCAAGTTATTATAACACTCACAATCAGCAGTGCCTACCACAAATGGCAAAACAAAATACTGTAATGGTCGCATCAACATTGGGCTGAGTCCTAACCCATAAACATTCATAGCACGTATTTTTGGAGTTTATGACCCTCACGTAATCAATGACACCACGACAATCACATCAAAGCACACTAAGCACTTTCATCCAAAGAGTACTTAAGTAACCTTACGCTTGAATATGGACACAACCAATTTTCTTGCTTTCAAAATAATTCCTTGTTGGAAATCCAACAATAAATAACCCTTTTATAGAACTCTCGTTTTGCAGAAACTTTGCTCAATCATTCTTACTATCACAATTTCTTGACGAGATCCAACCAATCCAAATAATAAGGCATATATTCTCGAGACTAGGGTGATGAGGCTTGAAACCTCTGACAATGGGATCGAACCTAACCCTAAAGTTTAAAAACTCCGGCATTGGTTTGACTTATAGTCCTGACAGTGGGAGGCATGGGGACTTGAAACCTCCACGATGGGGCCGGCCATCCAACTATTCCTTTTACTTGGATCGAAATCCAGACAAGTTTAAAGCACATATCACGATTTCAAATATTCTTTACTAAACACCAAATGTCCTATTACTTGGTAACACTCAAAATACATCATAGAACGGTAGAAAGCTCCATTTAGAGACCTTCAAGGCTCACAATCCGTGAAAGACTTGCTCCCTTTCAAAACTTTTTCAAAAACGTGTTCTTAACTTTTCCAAAATTCACTCAAATCATTGTAGAAAAACCATTTCTAGATCTATTCGAGAATGAATCTACAACCTTAATTGAACGTTTCTAAATCACTTTCACATGCTACACAAACAAATTGAATAATCTCACATAGTCTTTGGTAGGGTAACTTACTCGTTGACCAAACAGGGCCAAATCGAGCTACTAAGGTACTACAGAAAATGATATGCTCTATTTACACGAAACTAAAGCTTACTTTATACAAAACCCCTTTTTAGAACCATGACTCAAAACTAATATACATTCATAACACATCACAAACCGTTCACGCACTATAGTTTTACGAAATAAAATTTCAAGTCATGCAAGGATACGTGAACCACATAAACTAACGACTCCATCAACAATAATAGTGGTATTACCCTTGCATCCCGATACTCAACATTCCAAGCATAGCAATCAAGAGTTAACTTAAACTCACTTCTCAAGGTTTTCGAAATAGATATGGTTCAATATACTTCCTTAGTTTCTATTAAATTCATTAGTTTCAACTCAAACGACTAGTCATAGACCTTCGACATGATAAACTTAACCCTTACTCACTTAAAACTTAATCAAATTAATCAATTACACACTTGGACCACTATAATAACTTAGTATCATTCTTCGGACAAGACTTAAGTAAATTGAATTTGAGCACATTTAACCATTCCTAATAGCATCTAGGTCATTAACGACGATTTGTTTTACTTTAAGTGGGCGTCTAACACCCCAGGGCAGCACAAAGGAGAGCTTGTTATAAGTTATAACCAAGTTATCTCGGGGTTCTTAACCAATTAATATGGTACAACTATAACGCCACAACTACAGTCATTTCATTAAACAAGTGCAAGAAACTGTGGGACTTGTAGCTTGTCATTTAAGATTAGTGACTAGTAATCAAAAACTTTGCAATGACTTTAAACCCAAGAGTTAGATTACTTCAACTTATACTCCTAACATTAAATTCAATGAGAAGAAACTCTCTTTGTTAAACCAATCTATATTAGACTCGCTAACCATTTTAGTGTTATTAGACTTTGATCACCACTAAACAAATCACACAACGGGGACCTACGAATCCCACCATCGACATGACTCGATTTGACATTATGCCTTGCATATGCCACCACTCCATAGCCTTACTAGATACATGGCAGTTGCTCGTTGTTCTATAAAAGTCTCACCGATTCCTTGACATAGAAAATAAATAGTAATACTTTAACAGGGTCAAACGGTTGACCCTTAACACGATATGAGCTGACTTTGACTAGACACAGGTTTGCTATGAGAAACTAACCCACTTGGACTAATTCCTTTTTCCTTTAGCTATACACTATGAATACTCCATGAAAGTCAATCGAACACGTCAACTTACAGTAGATAGTCATCTCATGACTCGCTAAACTACTTTAACCTCACGTAACAAGGTCTACAGGCATGACCAAGAGAGCTAATAACTTGAGTTTCAACTCTTGTTATCAAAGCGTGGATTATGCACTAGGGTGCACAATGCTCATTGTGCACCCAAAAAGAACATACCATTTATATAAAAGAACACGAGTTTTTTTCAACAACTTTTCTACTTTAAAAAAGAACACATGACTTATAATTAAAGAACATGTAAATCTATATTTATAAAAGAACATAGGTTATAATAAAAAGAACATATAGTAAATGAACATCTACGCTTAAGGTAAAAGAACATGTACCTTTTAAATTTAAATTTGAAAAAGGAATCTTTAGCTATAAAATTTAAGGAAACAAATAACAACAATTTTTTAAAATTATAGACTCTAAAAATGATAAAACGACGTAGTTTAGAAGAGGGTGCACCATGCTCTACGTGCACTTGGGTGCATGTACTTATTTGCGTCTTGTTATAGCCTCAACGCACAATCATACACTAACAAGTCAATTCATAGCACTTAGTCAACAAGACTAGCATATCCAAGATATAACCAAACCATTCCCTATAAGGTTCTCAATTAACAATTCACACCAACTACAATTCGTATATACCATCACGTAACTCAATCAATTTGCAATTCAAGAATCAAGTAGCTAATCACTAAACATTCTCAAGGCCAAAAGATGGACAAAGTACGGGAGATGGGTGGGTCTAACACAACAGCACACACAAGAACAAAAAATAAAATAAAGTGCCACTTTGAATGATATAAGGCTCACCCTTATCCATAATAATACTTCGTCCTAATGCGAACATAAAACCAACAAGCTAGATACTTAAATGAAATAGGTGACAACAAAAATTAACATCAAGACGGAATGTCACCCCAGAGTTCCCGTAAACAAATGAAACTAAATTTTGCATTATGCGACTCAAACTTGAACTTATAGCACACTCTCGGCTATACACCAACTTAAAATCACAACCAACCAAAGATATACTCGAAATGGTTTGCCTTTACTAGCCAATCATACCAAACATGGAAGCAAGCACAACTTAACTTGAATCAAACATAAAACTCAAGTAGTTCCACACTTACCCAACTCATTGAGGTTATCAAGTCAAACATCCACATAAGAGGGATCTACAACAATACCATACACAACAACCACATGTAATCCCTTACTTCCCATATCTTAATCTTACCTCGGCTTTTCAAATTTTAATACCTCATTTATTTAGTCTTACTTAAGGTTACAACCTCAAGGTTACAACTCTAGGCACACCCTACTAAGTCACAAAAATCTACCTCAAGGTAGGGATGGATCCAACACAATGACTAAAACTTTCGTACATTATTCTTCATCATTAATACGCACCCCGGCCGCTGGTGGTCTTAATGGTGATGAACAATCCATGTAGGGAGAAGTACTTTCTCCTAAAAACATATTTTCAAAATAACAAGGAAATTTGGAGATCCCGACAGGGTTCTAAACCGATGGTCACAACTCTAGGTCTCAATCCTAGGCAACAACTCAAGAATAACATCTAGGGCCAACCCAAGGACCCACACCTTGGGCTCTAAACTGGTGGCTCATCCTCAAGACCACTCTAAGCTCAACTCTAGGCTCTAGCCATAAACTCGAACCTTTGGCTCTGATACCAACTATAACACCCCTGAATTTCGAGTTTCTATCTAAACTGAATGATATTAAAATTCTACAGAAAATTCGACAGAGCTCCGTTTGTAATATGGACTGCCTAAAATTTAATTTAGGACTAGCGTCCGAATTATTATAAACCTATTTCAACAAAACAGCAATCCATATTCCAAATTCTCAACAACTCCACCCAGCTCAAATACCAACGAAATTCCTGTTTAACTACTCGAAATCCAAACGTGTTATTCCACGATTATTACGAGAATAATCGCTAGGAAGAACTACCTGCACCAAAACTAAATTAAAACTATTACAACCTAACCGAATAAGGATTTAGGTGGATTAATATTTACAACCCTAAGTCCCAAAAAGGTAAATAGTGCAGCGGATAAAGAATACTATAACTTTAACTAGTAACAGTTGGTGAAACGTTGCTCTCAGCCCACACCCCACACCCAACATGTAAGATCTTCATGTACCTCGCACATATCGGGCATATAGTATCGCCCAAACTGGCCGAGCAAGATTCATACAATAAAGCCAAACATATATGCAGGTAGGATAATAATATATCCTACAAATCATTTTCTTTTATATCAAAATAATAAGTAGCAAGCTTAATAAAACCTTTTCTTGTATTCCTTTCTAAATCAAATCCTTTCTTTATTTTCATTGAAACAAATCCTTTCTTTCCAATCCTTTTCTTGTATTCCTTTCTAAATAAAATCCTTTCTTTATTTTCCTTAAAACAAATCCTTTCTTTCCTTTACCCTCACCAAGAGGGAGTTATAAAACTATGGAATGGAACAAACTTTCCTTGCCTTTGGGCTAGCTAGGCCCTCCGGATAACTATTAGACAAAGACCCCTAGTGTGCACACCCTACATACGGCCAAACCGTAGCAGAATATCTAAGTCCGAGGTACTGATCAACGTACCCCCCAACTATTCTGAAATGTCGAGAACATCTCGACAAGGTTCCAATTCCTTGAGACGCCACAAAGGCAATCCCAACCGTTTCAAAAACATAAAACCATCCATAAATCTCTTTCTGTAACTATTCTATAATTCAAGGTTTGAAAACAAACTGCTTGTATTAGGAGGAACATCCTCCTATTCAAAACCAACTATCTGTATTAGGAGGAACATCCTCCTAATCAAACCAATCTCAACTCAGGAGAGATACATACCTTTATAATCTTTTCTCGTAACAATGAAAGTTATCTTTTGTATACTTTTCTCATAACTATTAAAGATTTGAGTGAAGAATCTTACCTCTTACGAATCACATCAAAACAACCATCTCCAAAACGACTCTTTAGTGAACTCGAAAACTACATAATAACATATATGTATTCAATAAATAATAATAGACTTGGCTAATTAATAATGAGCTTTAACTAACTTTAGTTTTATAAAATATGAGCCTCTTACTTCAAATGACATAACTAACTAATACTGACAATACTAAAATCTCTCTTTGTTTATACTAAATCAACATTAATATTCCAATTATACTTTAGACACTCAAAGTCCATTAATTAAACATTCATAAGAAAACGTTGAAACTTAAAACATTCGAAACTAACAATACTTTTTATCGATTTCAGCAGAAACTTAAATTGGACATAACTTCCTCCTACGATATCCAAATCAAGTGTTTCTTGAGCCTATATTGAGTAAAATTTCGATACGAACAACTTTTGTGAAATAGTATTTTTGCTAAAAATGCCCAGAAATTGCTTAAAACTGCCTTTTACGAACTGACGGGTAATTTATACGAACTTCACCACAAATTTCTTTGAACAACAAGTTTATTTAACAATCCATTAATCTAAACTAACTACTAAACACCTAAATAAACATTCTATTCATTCAGTTACACACCCCAAACAATTAAAATCAAAACCCCCAATTCAATTTATCTCAAGAACCCTAAACTAACAAAACCCCAATTCGAAAATTAAACCAAAACTGAAATTAAAACATGGTAAAGAATCTTACTTGATTAAGGGAAAGGTAAAATTACACAATAAGAGAACCCGAAAATCTCCACTTCGATCCGATTTATGACCCGAAAACCGCACCCCAAAAACCATATTTCTCCTCTCTGAAATTGTCCACAAAAACGAGTGAAGATGGATGAGGCCGACGGTTGATATGCAATAGCTTAGCAAGTATATGCTTTAGGTATAGCCTTGAATCATAGAAAGGAAAAGAAAAGGATGGAGATGGAGGTTGAAGATTAGAAAAGAAAGGAAGATGGATGATGGAGTACAAAGAGGAATGAAGAACGACGTTCTTCTTTCTTTTGTTCTTCTTTCTTTTTTTTTTCGTTTTCTTTCTTTTGCTTTCTCTTCTTTTCCTTTGGTTTGGGAAATAAAAACTAGGAAGCAGTAAGTAACACTAACACTCTCTCCTTTTCTTTTACTTTCCTTTCTTTTCTTTTTTTTTTTTTTCTCTCTTTATAATACTAATATAATTGTAGTTAGGTACTTAACCTAGGGAATTTAGGAATTAGCTTTTGACCCCTTTTAAGGTAAAGTCAATTAGCGAGAAGTAAAATATATTTAATAAAAGAATATTTTATTTTTAAAAACTATAATAATATAAATAATTACTAAACAGTATAAGAATACGGGGTGTTACAGTGGACGCTACTGATCTTGTTTATGGTTATTGATATTAAGCTTTTAACTATTCCCATTTATCCGAATAATCAAATTTATTTGAGATTGATTAAGGATCATATTAAGCTAGGGACTTAATTCATCCTTGCATATGGGATTTTCTTTGCATACGTTCAGTCTCATGCAGGACAGCCGTCAGCAGAAGACAATTGTCAACCGGACCTCCGACCTCCCTTCACCAAGTAATTCAAGCAGGATGTGTGAATTGTGATCCTAAATAATCTGACTTCAAATCTGCATTAGTCAATATGAAACCAATATACTAATATAGATGTGTAACACACTATATTTCTTTTAAATGAATTTTATAAACCAATATGATATTAAGCAAATGGTCTAGTAACATGTACACAAGTGACTGAATAGCACGACGTGACGACGTTAATTGTTACAATGACGAAGTTTAATTATTAAACTAGTTTTTTTTGCCCGGTGATGGTTCGGGTCAGTTACAATAAATTAATATGTTATTATTTTTAAATTTTATAATTTATTTTGCTACTTTTCGTATTTTTTCTCAATTAAGAAATTGAAAAATTCACGTCACAACGTGATAATTAAAGAAAAATTAAAAGGTTTGAGTTTGAAAACAATACTTTAAAAGGAATTGTGGTAAGAGAATATGACATCAATATTCTCTTGCAAGTTACGTAATAAGAGTGTTAGAGATGTATATACTTGTTCAACTCTTTTTAGTTAAGTATAATTATTACAAGACTTTATCATATTTTATTTGAAACATTAGACAACAAATGCATAGTGTATTGACGGTTAAGCTCTAACTTTTCATTTCAAAGGCCACGTGTTCGATACCTTGCATTTACACGGTTCTTTTTTTAAAGTGAGCAGTACACATAGACATAAAGCATTTGCATTAGAAAGTTGAGGAGAGTGCCACGTGGCACATAGGCTTTCTTTCGCACGCCTTTTAATATATTTGTATAGATATTTAGTCTTAATTCTAGTTCGCATCTATTTATGGGCTCACTTAGGTCTTGGCATACAAAACTTGAAGCATATACAACTCAAGCATTACGAAGACTCATTCTACAACGTATTTCAAATCCAACATAATCTATTAACTGAATACAAAACATTGAATTGCACCGGTCATTGAGTGACCTATTGCTGCGGTTTTAGACGCGCCGCAATTAACGGCGCAACAATAAGTAATTCTTATTACTACGGTTTTTAATCGCAGCAATACGCTGACCTATTGCTGTGGTTTCTTCCCAAAACTGCAGCAATATGCCTTTTTTTATATTAGAAAACTAGTCTATTGATGCGGTTTTGGGAAGAAACTGCAGCAATAGGTGCACCTTTTTAATTTTTTTTAAAAATTTAAATATATATTCAGACTATTTCAGCATCAAAATACAATAAAACCAAAAGTAACTGAAAAAAACTAGTACAATACATTGAATTATAATATCTGAACGATGAAAAAACTAGTATAAAATCAAAAATAATGAAAACTAAAAATTCCAATATCTGAACGATGAAATAATAAAAATCAGATAACCTAATGAAACTAGAACTAAAGAAAAAAAAAATGAAAGGAAGGAAAAAATTGAAACTAATTACATAAAAATGAAAAAAAAAACCAACCGCGATTTCACGAACGAAGGATACAAAAAGTGTAATACTCCGTATTTTCGGGAGTTATTTTGCTATAAATAAGAAAATATAAAGTAAAAATGAAAGTATCTTATAATATAGTCTAGGTAAGCCTGCAGTTATAATTTAAATATACAACCTACTTTCGTACCTAATTATATGTTAATTCGGTTTTTGTTAAATAATAAATCAGAATTCGATTTGGAAACAAATCCTAATAACCTAAGGTTTCTCATACTATAAATAAGAAAAGGAAGAGAAAAAAAAAATTAGTAAACCCTATTCACTTGTCATCAGCCGTTTTTTTTTACCCAAGAGAATTTTCTCTCTCCTCCCCTTTTCTTCTCCAGCGAACCACCCCTTCTACTTTCTCTTTCTTATTCCCAACGTCTGGGCACTCACTCTCCGGAGGTCACGCCTGCTCGTCGGAGGTCGC
Source organism: Beta lomatogona (assembly GCA_947646795.1). Classification (NCBI taxonomy): domain Eukaryota; kingdom Viridiplantae; phylum Streptophyta; class Magnoliopsida; order Caryophyllales; family Amaranthaceae; genus Beta; species Beta lomatogona. The sequence goes on along the minus strand of CANSNZ010000895.1, from coordinate 78,987 downwards.
GCCTGCTCGCCGGAGGTTCGCAGTTCGTCGGGGTCCTCGTTGGTGCTGCACGCCAGTTCGCGGTTCGGGTTTCGCGTTGGTGTCAAGTGTGTCGGCCGGGGTCCTCGCTGGGCGTAAGTGGCTCGAGTCGGAGCCACGTCGTGCAGTGGTTCACGGTCGTCGGAGTCGGGTGGTGCTCGCATGTGGTTCGGTCGCACGTCCGCCTTTGCGTTTGTCGTCGGTGGTGCTCCGGTATGTTTTAAAAAAAAAAAAAAATCATTCTTTTCTTCTTTAAATTAAATTATCAAATCTGATTTTGGTATTCTTATGTATCCTTGATGAAATTCTATAATTATGATTAAAGTATAGAATTAGTTAAAGAAAATCAGATTCTTGATTATATTGTTAGTTAGTGGGACGTTTTTAATTCTTAATTCTGAGTTAATTATACTTATGTATATTTGTGTAAGTTTTAGTATTATAAACCAAGTATAATATAAGTTAAAAAAAAAATCAGATTTGCAAACACATGTTTAAAGTCCTAAGTATGTTAGCTCAGTAAAGTTTATGAAAAGAAATTTAAAACAAGATTGGTTAATTTTAATATTCAAAACACCATATCTTACATAGTTAGTTAAGCTGATTTTTATTTTCATCATACCAAGGATTTAGCACTGAAATATTTCTATTATTCGATTAGGTCCCAATTTCATAAGCGGAACGTTTTAAGTAATCAGCAAAGATTCTCCGTTACAAGGTACGTACGCGTACTAGTTCAGTTCGATATATTAGTATCATGTTAGGTTGTGATTGTCATATTGGAACCTAGAATCATGATAGGGAACTGTGGTTGGTTATGATTGATGAGATTGTTTGGTAACATGAAATCAATTGGAAATCTGTATGTATTTCCTAGTTGTATGACTTGTGAGTTGGAATGAATTATTATTGGTATGCGAAATTCTATCGTATCACAAGCATGAAATGAGAATTGGATTGAAAACATATGATTTATTGTTGTAACAAGGATGTTGCAAGAGATTGCTTTAATTAGAGAATTTTAGCAATGTACCTAAGAATTTAACGATTATATGTTCGATGTTGTATGAATGAATATTATTAAGAAGGATATTTGGCGATAACTTGTAGTTGGACTCCCTACAAGTAATGAACAATGGGGGGAGTGTGGGACTTGTTCTACACTCCTACGTAGGCCTACTGTGACGATAGTAGTGTCCTTATAAATTTTGATAACTCAAGTAGGCGGAAGGTTCCATACGATCTTGGGGGTATGCATACTAAGGTGATGGATGTGGAACGGAACGAAACCGTATTTACATTCCATCTAATAGGCCAAGTTGTCTATTAAGGATTAAGTAGCCTGTATGATTCTAGAAAGATGACGGTGCTCGTTCGATGCCAATTAAACTATAAAATTGAATTACAATATTCTTGTAGTATCATGTCTAGGAATGATTGTTATTATTCTATTTATGTTTAATGCGTTATTTAACTGTTTATGTACGTACTCAGCATAGCTGATTGTTTGTTATTTGTGATGTTGTTGACCTGTGATGAACCATTGATGCTACAATGGGGAGCAGACTAGGTGTGCTTGGTGTTCTTTGCATGATGTTGAGCATACGGGGGATAGATCTTAGTCTTGAAACTTTAAAGCGTTTTAATTAAGCATTATAAGACTATTATGATTTACTTAATTGGTTGTGGTTTGAATAAAAAGGGGTCCTTGGTGATTCCCGAGTTGTAGTTTAACGTAAACATTTTATTTCCGCTGCAATGTAGTTTTCTAAATAAGGAGTTGTTAACATTTTGATTTTATTATGCCTTGCGTTTCACCGCGGCGGTAACACTCCCAAAGTAGATGCAAAGTAGTTTAGACGTGTATGGATTTTGGGGGTGTTACAAAAAGCAGGCTTCAGAACAGCCACAAGCCACGAGCGACTGCGATTAAGAAGCCACGAGCGACGGCGAATCAACCACGAGCAACGAAAAATCAGGAGCCAAGAGTGACGGCGACCCACGAGCGACAGCGATTCATGACCCACGAGCGACGACGATCCCTAGCCACAGGCCAAGTTGGAAGACAAGGATGAGAGTGTTGGTGCTGGTGTTTGGCCGCCGGTGAAGATGAGAAGGGAAAGAGGTCGTAACATGAAAGAGGAGAGGGACGGCGAGTCAGCAACGATGAGAGGGGAGAAAGGGTTGGCGACAATTGAGGGGAGGGGAAGGGAGAGAGAGGTGTGAGAGGAGTTGGAGGACTAAAGATAGGCGTGAGAGGAGAGAGATGACCACAGAGGGGAGAGAGAGGCGTGACAGGAGAGAGATTGAAATTGTGAAATTGTGAGATAGGCGTAAGATTATAAGTGTCGCATGCGAACCCTAATTTTTAAATGTTATTGCTACGGTTCTTTGTGGTAACCGCAAAAATAGATCTTTCAAATTCCCATTGAGACCTATTACTGCGGTTTTCAGCCAGAACCGCAGCAATAGGTTGATTTACAAATTTTCCTTTTTTTTTGACGTGGTAATTGTTGCGTATGGGTAAAACCGCAGCAATTCAATCGTAGCAATAAACAATGATAATACTTGTGAAAGGCAATAATACAAAGGTTGTTGGTATTACGACACAAATCTTTTTCGAGGCTCGTTCTAATTCGATCCAAGATCCGTGCAAATAAATCAACGACCCAGACGGAGGTATAATTTCTTATCCATGAATATTATTTTTTATGTCTGATAGCAATATTCATAACCTTGCATATTACCTAAATAATTGTTCTAACATTAATCAGATAATATGGACAACCTGGTAGGAACCCAATAATATAATTGTTAAATAACTTGTCACTAAAAAAATAGTCTTTTATGTGTTTCATGAACCAACCTAGACTAATCTTTCTTAGGGTGTTTAAAATTATGTGGTTATTTATTTGCATAAAACTTGCTATGAATTGTGTTAAGTAGAGGGCAGTAATAGGCGAACGTGGTTCACGACCGTGTTCGTACCCTCACCCCCGAACTCAATTTTTGGTTCCTGACCAACTATATATGGAGTCATGGCGGGGAAATCTACATTGGATAAGTCTCTAAGATGTCCTTAGGTTTCAAAATATCCAATTAGATTTACGAGTCTTCATCTAAAGATTTGTTGGCGACTTCAAAATGTTCTTTTAATAAAATCTTAACAATGGGGTAGTCAAATCCGCTCTCATAATGTGTAGGCGAAATATATTTTGATAAGTTTTAATAAATTCCATCACCTTTTAAAATATTATTGTCTAGTCTTTCCTTTCTATACATTATATTATTCATATGTATGCTATATGCTTCATTGCTTTCATCACATGTCAGATGTATATTTTTTGATAATCAAGACCTAAATAAATGTTCTTACGCTTAATTAGATAATTTTGGACAATTGATTTAGTATCCTTGTCATTTGGTTGCATAAATAACATATCACCAAAAATTAGTCTTTTGCGTACGTGTTTAATGAACCAACATAGATTAATTTTTAGAATGCTTAAATATATTGCTTGAGTTTTTAATTGCATAAAATTTGTCTTATAAATCGTATTAAATAGAGGCCAACAATACACGAATTTGATTCCTTATCATATTCGTACCCTCACCCCCGAACTCAATCTTTGGTTCATTGACCAATTACGAAGTCATGACAAGGAAAACAACATTATATAAGTCCTTAAGTTGTACCTATGGTTTCCCAAAATTCAATTGGGATTATGAGTCTTCCTTTAAGGACTTGTTGACGACTTCTTTTCTCAAAACATATTTCAAAACTAAAACCCTTTACAATGAGCTAGTCAATTACGCGCTCATCTTGTGTAGGCAATAAAAACAAACCTACAAATTCATAATTCAAATAACATAACTATCAAACTAAAAACTAAAACTATCTATCCAAAACCATAATTCTTCTAAAGATTTTAAACACAATCCAAACTTTACTTTGATTAATTTGTCACCGTCAACAGACTTGTTGACAGTCCAATTCAACCACCAAACCTTATGATTTTCCGTAAAAGTTCTTATAATGTTAGGTTAATAGTTATGGTTTTTGGTTAATAAGTTTGGTTTTGGATATAGTTATGGTTTTTAGTTTCATAGTTATTGCTTTCGAGTTGATAGTTATGGTTTTGGGGTTAAATGAAAGTATTATTTTAGGTTAATAGTTTTTATATTTTGGTAAATATTATGGTTTTAGATTCCTAGTTATGTTTTTATTGGTTGATAGTTATGATTTTGGGGTTAATAGTTATGGTCGGTCAATAGTTTTTGAATTTTTTTTTAAACTTATTGGTTGTAGAGCTTGATTCATACTTCCTTCGTTCTATAATTATTGCAACATATATACTCCATTGACACATTTTTTAAGAAACCAATGTGAAGAGGGAGAGAGATAGAGATAGAGATAGATAAAAAAAAGTAGGGGCCATGTGATAGGAGAAAGATAAAATATATTACCAAATAATTAAGGAAACGTTGCAATTAATATGAAACTTCCAAATAAGGAAAACGTTGCAATTAAAAAAGAACGGAGAAAGTAGATAGAGACCCATATTTGTCAAGTTTTTCAGCGCTTAATTAGTGGTCTAACGTTAAGGCTTAACGTCAGACCGTCATACCAAAGACTTGTTGATATTTGTAATGTTCATAATTTTTTTAAATAAAAAATAGGAAAAATTGATGCTACGGGGCTCAACTATGAGCGGTTTTCTTTAATAGGTTCCAACTATCAATAATCCAGTGGAGGTCCCAACTATATGGGCTTATGTTTATTTTTGGGTCTAGCAGGTCACCCAACCTACTATTGCAGGTAAAGAGTCACGTGAGACCATTTAAACTCACGTGAAACCACTTTCATCATCTTCTTTATTTCTCCTAGTTAAAACTCCAGTTAAAGCACAAAATGCGAGAGCAAAATCAAGACATTGCATCATTTCACTAAATAATTCCAAGTAGAAAATTGAAGGAGAGAGAAAAATTGACGCAGCTTTAACAACGAGAGCAATTCCATGTTTTCTATTTTCTCTCTCATCCTGCACTCTCTGTGTGTGTGCCCCTGGTTCAAAGGGATACCGGTAACGAATTACAATGGGGAATATGCCCACTGTAGCAAAGATTTGGTTTTGTTTTCTCAAGTTCATTTTCATTTTATACTCTTGTATTAGGCTCTATTCTTTTAATTTTATATGGATTGTGAATTTTGAAGTCATTGAGTTATGTTGTATGGATTTTGTGAGAAGGATGGAATGAGGCTTGAATCAATTTTCGAGGCACTTTTTTTTTATTTGAGGAGTTTGGGTGCGAGATAATATCTGCGTTTTTCTTATTTGAGTTCAAAGGGTCTGATTGTTGTTTTTGTGGAGAGAGATAATGGAGAGACCAAGAATTGGATTGATGAGTGAGTGTTCGACGAGGTGGTGGTGTATTTGTTGGACAGGATGGCGCCACCAAGTGGTTGATTTTTCCCCAAACACCCGAAAGCAAACAAACCAAAAATCTGGTTGGCGGAGCTGCGTACGGTGGTGTTGCTCCCCAGCCTCCGTGTTTATCTCTCCTCTAATCCATGGGTATGTCCCTTTGCCGCCGCACACTGGTGCTACTTCTGGTGCTTTGACGCCATTAACAAAAGATGAGAGAATCGTGCTTTGTTGTTAAATTTGTTGGCGTTGTTGTTGCAGTTATGATTTTGATCTCCAAGATCTAACCCCAATTGATAATAAATTAAGTAGTTGATGATTTTCGAACTGCGAAAGATCATGAGATGATGATTTTGATTTTGCTTTAGGGAAGAAAACTTCTTATGATGATACTGGGAGTTTGTCAAAGTTAGTTCTTCTAATCCGACTTCAAGGAATGTGAGAATGAGTAGCCCATTAATTGGAATTTAACTTGTTTGGTGAGTTGCAAGTCATCTGGACCCAAAAATAAACATAAACCCTTATAGTTAGGACCTTCACTGGCTTATTAATAGTTGAGACCTATTAAAGAAAACCGCTCATAGTTGAGCCCGATAGCGTCAAATTTTCCTAAAAAATATTCTACCAAGTACCAATGACAAAAAAATATTTTTTGCTATATATTGAGCTCATTTGACATATTTTGCCATACTTTTTTCCAACCTATTTTTCTTTCTAATCAATTTTTCCAACCCAAATTTGTTTATATTCTCCTAATTAAACCAATATATATTAATTTTCATAAATTGATTTAAATAATCTAGAAATTTTTAATTAATGCAACTTATGTTAAGTAATTAAATAACGAATTATTTAAATGCATAAACAATAATTAATATCTCAACAATTAAAAATATAAATATAAATTCTCTAGTCCATATAAAAATAAAAGATTTTGGATAGGGGAGAGAGCATATAGTGGGGTATAGCAAAAATAGGAGAGAGAAATAGAAAAACCAACTAAAACTTGTGCAACCATTGTGAGAAAAAAAGATGAGTTGGTGGAGTTTAGTGGGATGTGTGATCTAAGGGGGAAGTGATAGAGAAAAGTAAAAATGGTAAGACCAACTAAGACTTGCCCGCCCGTTGCTCATGCTCTTATGTGGAACACCGAACAATACGATGGGATAACTTTAGAAGTGTTACTTAATTCGCCGAATGTCTCGGATCGCGAAACGGGTACAAGAACGCAATTCGCTAGTTGTAAGAATTCGGATCGCATAACGGATTTTTTTCGAAACGGGTTTTGAGAACGTAATACATGTCAATATTAAACTTGAAAAATAATAAAAAATTAAATTATGTGTTTACAATTTAAAAGTTTCTTGGGAGTTTTGAACTTTTGTAATTTTTTAAATTTCATGAACTGATTAAGTGAGGGAAATATGTCAATATCTAACTTGGATAAATAATAAAAATTATACTATCTGTTTAAAAATTAAAAGTTCTTTGGGAGCTTTAAACTTTTGTAATTTTTAAATTTCATAAACTGATTAAATAAGGAGAATAAAACTAAAAACAAAAACTCAAATACAATATTTTCTCTCAGGTTACTTATGAAATAAAGAGATTTTTCCCCTGTATTTTTATTATACTTTATTCCTTCCATATCCATAATCCATAACCCTTTCAAAGTTGGAATTGTGGCTATTGTTCATCTCAATAGTGAACTGAGTCACAATTCCTTGAAGTTCACTATTCATTAGCCTTGGGCAATTTCAGCCCTCCATGTTCTCCTTCCATATTAACCGCACGCATGTTTTCTTCTCCCTCCTCTTTACTGCGTCTCTCTCCTCTCTCTCCTCTTTTCTCTCTGTCTTTTGTCTCTTCTCTCTCCTCGTTTCTCTCCACAGCTTCAACATAAAACCCTAGCATACTTTTCCCCAATTTCTAGGGGTTTCCTTCCGAATTTCAATTTCAAGTTAATGTTGCACATTAAATAGATCTGCTTGGTAGGGTTCAACTCTATAAGAACCGTGATCCCCGAGTTCGATCCGTTCGTCAAAGCATTAGATAGCTGAATTTTTGACAGGAGTAGATGAACTTTATTAGTATTGAGTGAATTGATTAGATTGTTTGATCCCTTTTTCCCTTTAAAGTTCAATCTTTTGATTTTGTTTCTCTTTTTTCGCTTAACTTTTATTGACTCACAATCTAATTTTACTTTCGTTTCCTTTTCTTATTTCAAAATTGCAGCTAAAATAAAGAATGGAATCAACGGTAATAATTCATCGCCAATTTCAATCAAGGGTGAAGGATTAGAAGACTCTTCTCTTTGGTGAGAAGCCCGTCACCGTCTTCAATCGTAGGTAAGTTCGTTAAATCATCTGTATCTTTATCTATCCTATATATAAATAGGAACTATGATTTTAGGTTTTAGGATGTCTTAATGTAGTCTTTCTTTTTTAAATTTGCAATGCCTGTGTTATACCAACAACTTTGCTCATGTCAGTTGAACCAATAAGGAATATTCTCGTGCTTATTCTAAGGGACTCAAGACGACTTAAATGATATCGTTTTCTGTTCCAATAACCAGTTCAGACCCTCACCACTGCGTTGTTGGTCCTCAATACTCCAAACACACGATTTGTTTCAATTAGTTTGTCGTTGTAATATAGGTCTAGAACCTTGCATTAATTTAGCTTTTTTGGTGCATAAATACTCCCTGTGATATAGTAATACGAAGTATAATACTTTGTAGGACTCTGCTTTGATAAGCATAATAGAATAGCACGAAATGATCTATTATTCTATGGGACTCTCGCTCGGAAATTGAACCTTCCTATGTAGTGTTTGTATATTTATAATGTCTTTAGATGCATTTGAAATATATTTTTTCGACGTGTTTGTGGGGATGGCTTAGAGGATCAATTTTAGGTATTATATGCTGTTGATTCTATATTGCAGCATTTAATGCTTTACATTCTTGCAGGGAACAACGAAATATGGAAACACGCCTTGGTAAAGTCAGACGCCCGGCTACTAACCAACATCATTAGTTTAATCAATGAGTTAGTAGCAAAGTGAACCTAGAAAGCCGGTGGAGTTCTTGCCGTACTTTCCTATTTGGAAAGCACAAGGCAAACATGATTTCATAAGCTTAAACATATTATAACTAGAAATCATAATTATCTATTATTAAAACTTAAGTTGAAACTTAGTTACTGTACATAGTCTGGTATTAACTTAAATTATAACCATAAATGTTTATGTAAGCTTAAATACTAAACTACTCCTCACTGCTACGTCATCCCATTAGCACCATCAGTACCTAAAATAGAAAAACAAAACGTCATGAGCCGAGGCTCAGTAACATACTACTCTAACATCGTAAAAGCATTTCACTTCGTTTTATTAGCAAACAGGGAGAAGAGAATATAGTCAAACCATTTCATAAACATGCACTTCAAATCAGGAATTTAAGAACCACTCAGGTTGTCATTATCATTATCATTATCATAATCATTATAAGGAAACTTTCATTAGTTATTTGAGTTCAACGGAAGGCAAAGCCACCGAGGACATAAGTTCCCCATCAGAAGGTGGCATATAATGCCAAAAATCATAACAGAAGGCAAAAGCCACCGAGGATATTCATCCCCCATCAGAAGGTGGCATATAATGCCAATAGTAATGAAGGCGAGCCACCGAGGACATTGTCCCCCATCGAAGGTGGCATAATGCCATATTGCGGGTGCCACCGAGGACGTTGTCCCCCATCAGAAGGTAGCGTTGCCGCCAGAAGGTACGTGCACGACCCGACTCTTTATCTTAACTTTATCGTGTTTCATTTCTTTTATGAATCATAATCATATTACATAATTGTAACCGTAATCTTAAAACGTAATTGTAATCATATAATCATATCAAAGTCGTCATACTTCATAGCATCAAATTATTTAATAAATATTGTTTACATAGACAAACATTTCATATCCCGCACACCATATAAAATATAGCATTATAAACATTTCATAAAAGCATCATATGAAACATAGTTGGAAGGGGAGTGCGAGTGTTAGCAGTAGACGTTACCTGAAATCCTGCGTAATGACTTTTGTAGCCGGGTGAGGCTTGTAGTATTCTTTTTTTCCTTTTTAATCTAATCAAGAACCGAATAGCGGGATTTATTACTACTTAACTAAGGCTTGGGTTTTTCTAAAATAAATATATAATTCTTAATATAGCATTTCAGTATTTGTTTTTAACTTTGATTGTGAAGGTTTTAATGATTAGTTAATGTTTATCTTATTATATTAGTCCAACGTAGTTCATACTATTACTTATGGAGTTTTTCGAAACATAAGGGTCATACTTAAATGAGAATAATAATTATAGTCTTGACTTGCTATTCAGCATGTTATTATTCCTAACGCCTTTTAAACGTAAAAATCATATTTAGGTGGCAATAATAACTAATCTTGATTTATGATTCATGTTTAATGACTTGCGAATATGGTTTTCTTGTTCTAACTAATTCATTCTCTAAACAAACGGAAATGTATATATTTTTAATAAAACTCACATTATTATTTTAACTAAAAGGTGAAGTTTATTATCGTCAACAAATTACTTATTTACGATTAGACGTAAGTTTAGCATGATTACTACTAGAAGGATTATTATCATTATTCCACTTACCTAAATATCATCATTAATAGTAAAAGTAACTCGTTCATATCTTATACATAGTTAATGTTGAACTCAATTGTTTGCTATTATCTAATCTAAACATCAATATTTGTTAATTGTCATACATTGCTAGAAGTGATTAGTCTAGTTTAATAAAAATAACTCAATAAAAAAATTAACTTAAGAACTATATATAATTATGGGTCTTACTAATATTTATACTCCAAATTTAGATTACCAAAATCAGTTTAGCTCTTATTGTAAAATTAGCCCAACATTAACAATTAACAAACTAACATAATTAAGGACCATCCTATAGCTTTCATTTAAGCCTATAAGCTGAAACTAAAACATAGGTGTGAATTTCATACCTCTGCTCAATTGAGCAGGGACGAAACAACAGAGGAGGGGGCTATGCTCCGAGCAGCGGCGGCGACAACCGGAAGGAGTGGAGGCAACAGAGCACAGCGGCAGCTAGAGATGTTCGTCGGGCTACGCTGGTGCAGCAGCAAACCAGAGCAACGGCAGAGGAGGGAGCTCGAGTAGAGGAGAACGAAGGAAGGAGAGCATGCGGCGCGGCTGTGGTTGCGGCGTAGGGACACCAGCGAGGGTTCCGAATGGTCGGAGGGAGTCGCTGCACCAGAAGTGGTGCGCAGGTGGTGGTGGCTAGAGGAGAGAGAAAGAGGGTGGTGTGGTGTGATGCTTGGTGGACATGGTGGTAGGCTTTTGCCGTGTACTCCTAACCAAATATAATTAACCTACTCTCATACACACTAAGCAAGTATAATGGAAATAGGGATCGTATCCACAGGGAGCAAAGGAACTTATTCGGAAATTAGTGAATTAAAGACCCTAGTATGTGCTAAGGCCAAAGTAACCGAATTGGGGGGATTTGGAACAATGCAAGCAAGCTAAACTAAACACAGTATTGAAATATGAAGAGACTATAATATAAAAAGGCCTTGGATTCGATTAGTATCCACCCTAACCTAGTTTGTGGTCATGAAATATCAACCTCCGACACTTCCTATGGTCACCTATCGAGAAGTCTAGACCTCTCTCCTCCTAAATCGTGGCTAAACACACGATCTGCGTGGTTTGAACCTCCCTTACTATGCCTTAACTCAAATGAATCGCACTCAAGTCCAAACCAAAGTAGCATTAAGGTCGAGGAACACGATAGGATTACTAATGTTATCAAAGCAATAACATTCAAATAATAAGCAATACTTCTCTAAGTGCAAAAGATTAATGTTCAGCAAATAATCAAACACCTAGTATGCTACATGGAGTTAGGAACACAACAATCCGATTATGCACCTAAAATTAGCATTAGATGAATCACACAATAATACTAGTAACGTTCCTAGCAAAGATTATGCAAACATCATGAAATTGAACATAAGAAGCATCACAATGACCATTAAGAAAGTAGAGGATAAGAACTTCTCACAAGTAGATTAGAGCTTCAACAACCGAATCCAAGAAAGATGTTTAAGCTAGACAAGCCATAGGATTCATTACAAATCTACCAAAGAAGAAAGGGAGAAATCCTGGAAAACAATCTCTTTCTCTCTCCTCTCTAGTCGCTCTTCCCAAAAACTAAAACTAAAAACAAAAACTTCTAACCTAACCCTCCAAGGGAGGAAAAGAAAACAAAAGAAACAGCCGACACAGGGGTCGCGACTCGCGACAAAGCTCGCGACTCGCGACCATGGGCAGGTCGCGACTCGCGATACTGATCGCGGGTCGCGACGTTTCCTCAGTCTTAAAACGGCAAAAACTCAAAACACAAAGAGGAAAGACGAGAGAATTTGGCTTTTGAGTAAGCCATGAAGGCTGCCAAACCAAAGTGAAGACGATCCTCGGACAACGAGCAAACCAAGAAGCTTGAACCACGGACCTCGGAACTCGAAACTCGGAAAGAGCTCGGAACTCGGAACTCGGAAAGAGCTCGGAGCCTTGGGAGATGCGCCATAAAGGAACCAAGGATAGGGACCCCGGGGCACAAAAAGTGATCGAAGGACCAAGATCGGCCCTCGATTACGCCACCATACAAACCGCACCCTAAACTCCTCAAAACACAACATCTTCCGACAACACCTCCTAACGTCAAAACTCTCCTAAATCCCGAAACTAAGCTCGAACCGACACCAAAAACGACCCGAAATCCGCCTATGATTGGCGGATAACTTAGACACATCAAACTCCCCCACACTTAAACCTTACTCGACCTCGAGTAAAAGAAAAAGAGAAATCGACACACCCAAGCACCAAAATACGCCATATCACGTCAACCTCCGAATCGCCATCCACAAGACACAAAAGCCAACCGACAAAATCTACCCCAAAAGAATCCCTCTATACAAATGAATCTCGAATCCCGAAAGGTTTCGGGAAACAAATATCAACAATGACCTCCCGATTCCAACCTACCCAAAATGCAAGGAAACTAAGGTAAGTGATTCCCCCAAGCTTAGCCTCGTGCTCCAACCAAATCATACCGCAAGCAACAAAAGAGAAACGAGCCAAAAAGAGATGCACATCCCGCCCTCAAAAGATACAAAACAAGGACCTAATCTAACCCGAAAACATCGACTCCAACGCCGCCACCTTATGACGCCGACACCGACAAATGAGGATCAAAGCAAAATTTTTTCTTTTCTCTCTTTTTTTTTTCTCTCATTTTGCCTAGGAGCCCTTCCGGGTTTTCATCCTAGCTTCTCATTTTCATTCTTTTTTTTTTTTTTTTTTTTTTTCATCTCTTCTTTTTTGTTTTTCGGCTCACAAAACTCACCCGCTCAACTAGCTCTTTTTTGCATAGGCCGCCCTTTCGGGTTTTCGACCTATCCGAGCCCCCAATTTTGCCCGAGTCGCCCGCCCTTGCGGGTTTTCAACTCAGCGGGATTCTTCTTTTTTTTTTTTTTTCTTCTTATTGTCACTTAAATTTTCATCAAATTTCCACCATATTTACAAAACAAATTAAACAGAACAAACTAGAACAGGCTTAAATAAAACCACATTTTATCAATCTCTCCCCCACGCTTACTTTGCACATTGTCCTCAATGTGGAAAGGACAAACACGAATAAGAGGGAAATGAAAAGGGAAAAGCTCTAAGAGCCCGAGGGGCCCCGCGCTCAAATCCACGGGCCGCCCTACGGGCCTCTCTCCTCTCCGACGGCGTATAATGCGCGCCGCCTCGATCTCGGATGTGGGATCGGAGTACCGGGAGTCTTGGTTCTCCGGTCCCTGGTGTGGAAAACGGGACACAAAGAAGTTGTTCATGACCGAAACCATGGAACCAACTGAATAGATCTGGTCCTCCATCCCATACATCCTATCCCGCATCTCTCCCAAATCGCCCCTAATATCGTAAAGTTGCTCGATTACACGAGCCTCGAAACTGGGCGTGAGGGAGGTAACCTCGCTCTCGCCGGTGCTAGCTGCTGGTACTGCTGAAACTGCTGATATTGGAACTGTTGTGGCTGAGGCACTAGCTGAGGCACTGGTTGAGGCACCGGTTGAACCTCTTCGGGGTCCCTCGACCTAATTCCTCCGCCACCCCCGGGCATACCTCTCGTCCGGGAAGGAAGAAGAGCTGCTCATGCGTGGTACGCTCGGTAATGGCCACCCGCTCTGCGGTAAAGCCATATATCGGACATTTCTCGCCCCAAAGAGCCACACATAACGCGTCTCATCGCCTATGGTTTTGAAATGAAGCATGGTAATACTCCTCAAGGCAATGGTATCATAGCAGTTAGAAGGACGGGATAATCGAGTATTAGCTGTCCCTAAAGGGGTCAATATGGGGCTTCCCTTCTTATCCACGGGCACCTGTACACCTAGGTGGGAGGCTAAAAGGCTAATCATGCCCCCATACTCAACTTCCCGAGGTCTTCCCTTGAAATTGACCGAGCTAAGCATCTATCCACCCAAATTTTCACCCAATCGGGACACCCTCCCCCTTGAGGTGTCATGGCCCAAAGACATTTAAGGTCAAACTCCGGTAAATTAGTGGGCTCTCCAGCACAAAAGACCGTCATAGACAAAAGACGGTGCACATAGCGCAAGGCGGGGTGGGGGATTGCGCTACTCTTGCAGTGGCTATGCCACTGACGACCACCGGTGATCTTGTACCAAAACACGAGTAGGATTATAGTTCTCGGTCTCTAGAAAGTCATCATCGGCCATGAAGTCCCAAGCAAAAGCACTCTCTATCTCAAGGAAAGTCATTTTGCATTGGTTATCATTGAGGGAGAAAGTGATGTATTCACATTCATCATCGGTTTCAGCATGTTTTTGGAGTGTCGAAAGAAACTCGAGGGTGTACCGCTCATAAGTTCGGGCTCTCTTCCATAGAAAGTCTCGGAGGCCAACTTTGTTGAGAAGAAACTCAACCGAGCTAGCCAACCCTAATGCTTCAAGGGTAGGGTAATCTGCGAACTTAGTTTCTTGTATCACCCTCCCCGGTCTATCAAGACGGTCCCATCACCTTTTAGCTTGGTCACTTAGCTTCTTAAGGCCACGGGAGTTAATGTGGGGGACGGGATCGGTTCGGGTTCTCTTGCTCATTTTTTTTTTTTTTTTTTTTTTCAATTGATAAGAACTAACAACAGCAAGGGTTTGACACAAGGACACAAATATGAACACCCTTACACTCCAAACACCCTCCACACAACAATAACCAACCACCAATTCCCAATTGAGTTCAACAATCACAACAACACTACCACACAACTCAACAACTTTAATCAACAACTACAAAAATATCTTAGTGAAATAAGCAACAACTCTACAATTAAGCAAGAACAAGACATTTCAAGCAAAATCAAAGAGAAGTAGGAAATAGTGTGTTATACCAAAATGGAAGTGAAGTAGTGTTATGTAGGGTGATTAGAACTTGTAAATAGCTTCCCTAAGCATGTAGAATGATCCTCCAAGCTTCAATTTGGATGGTGTTGCTTCAAATCAAAAACCCCCAAATTCTAGGGTTTGGTAGAATTGGACGATTTTCAGAAATTGTGGGGAGATTATGGTGGGAAGGAGAGAAGAAAGTAGGGATTTTGTGTAGAGAAGTGAAAAGGAGAGGATTAGAGGGTAGATTGAGAAGTGGTTGTGAAGATTTGAGAGTGGAAGATGAGAGGAGGGTGCTTGAGAGATTTTTTTGAGAGTGAGAGTGTTTTGAGAGAGGGAAGGTCGCGAGGTTCGTGTGAAAAGGCTGAGAAAGAGAAAAAATTAGCTTCGCGTTGTTCCTTAAGGAAAAAAAAAGAGTAGCCTTCGCGAGTCGCGATCAGTGTCGCGAGTCGCGACCTTGTGGTTTCGCGAGTCGCGACACTTATCGCGAGTCGCGACCTGTGTGTTTTGTGGCTCCAACCTCCCTCCTCACTCTTGTCCACCTATCACTCTCATTTTCTTCACTTTTGCTCGCATTCCTTGTGCTTGATTTGCTTTGATTTCAAATGCGAACCAACTCTCAGCTTTTGATACTCACTCATCAACATTTTTACACACAATAACTTCACAAGTCACGAACTTTCCTTCTATTCCCTGCAAAATAATCAACCACAAGCATAATATCTTCCAAAAACCAAAAGAAACTGACTTTATACACTATATACAACAAACTCGTTTATTTACCGTCGTCGACACGACTTACAACCATAAGGTCTAACCATAGTCCGGGTCATCGAGAGGAACATCCTCGGCCCCGACTTGCTTAAATCCTTCAAAGTACGGCTTAAGCCGTTGCCCATTTACCTTTAAAATCTTGGAGGTGGCTTCACTTTGGATCTCCACGGCTCCATGTGGAAACACTTTCACTACAATGAATGGCCCGATCCACCTAGAACGCAATTTTCCTGGAAAAAGACGTAGGCGGGACTGAAACAAGAGGACCTTTTGGCCCACCATGAACTCTTTTCTTATTATTAACTTGTCATGCCATGCCTTAGTCTTGGCTTTGTAAATTGCTGCGTTTTCATAGGCCTCGTTCCTTATCTCTTCCAATTCTTGCAGTTGTAGTTTCCGATGCAATCCAGTTTCATCCAAGGCCATGTTGAAGTTTTTAATGGCCCAATATGCTTTGTGCTCAAGTTCCACTGGAAGGTGACACGGCTTTCCAAACACCAATCGGTATGGTGACATACCAATGGGGGTTTTATAAGCCGTCCTATAGGCCCACAGTGCATCCTCCAATCGCAAGCTCCAATCCTTTCTACTTGGATTCACCGTTTTCTCCAAGATTGATTTGATCTCACGATTGGACACCTCCGCTTGGCCATTTGTTTGTGGATGGTAGGCCGTGGATGTCTTGTGAGTCACATGATACTTTTTCGTAGCGCACCTATGGTTCGATTGCAAAAATGAGTTCCCTTGTCACTAATCAATGCCCTTGGAATACCAAACCCGCAAAATATGTGAGATTTCACAAAATCCGCAACCACCTTAGCATCGTCGATGCGAGTGGCCTTAGCCTCCACCCATTTTGATACATAATCCACTTGCTAAAAGAATGTACATGAAACCAAAAGAGTTAGGAAATGGCCCCATAAAATCAATGCCCCAAACATCGAATATTTCACAATACAAGATCGAGTTTTGTGGCATTTCATTTCTTTGGGAAATATTCCCGACTCTTTGACAATTATCGCATGACTTACGAAAATGGAATGCATCTCTATTCAAACTAGGCCAATAAAAACCACAATCTAATACCTTTCGAGCGAGTTCTCTTTGCTCCAAAATGACCTCCACATGCATGAGAATGACAAAAGGTGAGAATCGATATTACCTCATTATCGGGAATGCACCTTCTAATCACTTGATCCGCACAATGTTTCCACAAATATGGATCGTCCCATACATAATGCTTTGCATCACTTCGTAATTTATCTTTTTGTGCTTTTGAAAAATTAGGAGGAAATTTGTTAGAGACAAGGAAATTCACAATGTTAGCATACCATGGATGAACTCCTTAAGGGTGAACAAATGTTCATCCGGGAATTCTTCTCGAATTGGTTCTTTCCACGGTTTTTCAACATTATTCTCTAAATCATAGGAAGACACCAATCTACTCAAATGATCCGCTACTAAATTTTCGGTTCCCTTTTTGTCTTTCACCTCCAAATTAAACTCGCTCAAAAGTAGAATCCACCTGATCAATCTTGGCTTGGCTTCTTTTTTCGTCATTAAATGACGAAGAGCTGCATGGTCAGTATATACAATAACTTTTGTTCCAAGCAAATAAGATCTAAATTTTTCCAAAGAAAATACCACAGCTAACAATTCTTTTTCAGTAGTAGAATAGTTACGCTGAGCCTCATTTAGTGTCATGGAAGCATAATAGATAGCATGTGGTGCTCTCCCCACCCTTTGACCTAACACCGCTCCGACGGCGTAGTCACTTGCATCGCACATGATCTCAAAGGGAAGAGACCAATCAGGGGGTTGTATAATTGGAGCCGAGACAAGTCTTTCTTTCAAAGTATCAAAGGCATTCTTGCAATGTTCGTCAAAGGAAAAATCCACATCCTTTTGCAACAACTTACATAAAGGAGATGAAATCTTCGAAAAGTCCTTGATGAACCTGCGATAAAAACCTGCATGGCCAAGAAAAGAACGTATTTCCCGAACATTAGTAGGATAAGGCAAAGATTGAATAGTGTCTACCTTAGCTTTATCTACCTCGAGTCCTTTTTCGGAGACCACATGGCCTAAAACAATCCCTTGTCGCACCATAAAATGGCACTTCTCGGAATTCAACACAAGGTTAGAATCGATACATCTTTTAAGCACAAAAACTAAGTGTTGCAAACAACTGTCAAAAGAATCTCCATGTATAGTGAAATCATCCATAAAAACTTCAACAAATCTCTCGACATATTCAGAGAATACACTCATCATACATCTCTGAAAAGTGGCAGGGGCATTACATAACCCAAAAGGCATGCGCCTATATGCAAACGTGCCAAAAGGACACGTAAATGTGGTTTTCTCTTGATCCTCTGGCGCAATAGCCACCTGGAAGTACCACCGAATAACCATCTAAGAAGCAATAGAAGGCATGACTAGCAAGTCTTTCAAGCATTTGATCGATGAATGGCAAAGGAAAATGGTCTTTCCTAGTCACAGCATTCAATTTACGATAATCAATGCAAACACGCCATCCATTTTGGATACGTGTAGGAATCAACTCACCATTTTGGTTCTCCACAACAGTTATACCCGTATTCTTAGGTACAACTTGGGTAGGACTAACCCATTGGCTATCAGAAATAGGGTAAATCATACCTGCTTGGAGTAATTTCAGAATTTCTGCTTTCACTACTTCCATCATAGGTGGGTTTAACCGGCGTTGTGGTTGCCTCACGGGTTTCGCATCATCTTCAATCAAGATCCGATGCATGCATGTGGTAGGACTTATACCTTTGATGTCGGCAATCGTCCATCCAATTGCTTCTCTATGCTCCTTAAGAATCTCGATAAGTCTTCCTTCTTGTTCATGGGTGAGCTGACCTGAGATGATTACGGTAATGTTTCTCCTTCTCCAAGGAACACATACTTCAAATCATCGGGAAGTGGCTTCAATTCCACTTTTGGGGCCTGCAAAACAGATGGTAACAACTTCTCTCTAGGAATGGTTAGTGGGACGGGTCCAAAATGAAAAGGGGTCGTCGGAAGCTTGTCTTGATCTTCCAAAACCTGCACTATTTCCTGCAAATTAGTGCTTAAAACATATTCAATTTCATCATCTTTCAAATTATGCTCAAGAGCCACCTGCAATTCATCTTTACCATCAATTTCAAACACGTCCTGTGAAAAAGAGTCAATCACATCTATAGAATAACATGAATGATCATCACTTGGAAATTTCATGGAATCATAAATGTTGAACTCTACTGTATCTCCATCAAACTCCATAGTAAGAGATCCACTATGCACATCAATTTTAGTCCTAGCAGTTTTTAAAAATGGTCGTCCTAACAAAATAGGGTCGCATGTTTATCGTGCTCCATATCTAGGACATAAAAATCGGCGGGAAAAATCAGCTTATCAACCTTAACTAACACGTCTTCCACTATTCCCTTAGGATAAGCATTAGAACGGTCAGCTAACTGAATCACAACACCTGTTTCATGTAAGGCACCTAGCTTTAAGGACTCGTACAAAGAATAAGGAATTACATTTATAGAAGCCCCTAAATCTAGCATAGCCCTTGGAAACGTGGTGTTCCCAATCACACAAGGTATAGCAAACATGCCTGGATCACTGCATTTTGGAGGAAGTTTCATTTGAAACATCGCAGACACATGTTCGCTAACCTTAACCTTTTGTGCTCCCCTTAACCGTTGTTTTCTTTTGGTAGTGCACATTTCCTTAAGGAACTTGGCATACCTAGGAATTTGTTTTAAAGCATCTAAAAGGGGAATGTTTACCTCACATTTACGAAAGGTTTCGTAAATATCTTTGTCGCACTCCTTTCTTCGAGTGTCTTTTAGTGCCTCTGGAAATGGTGGAACCGGCTCATAAGGGGGTGAAGGTAGTGGTTGCTTGGATTGCTCAATTGATGTAGATGACAATGGCTCGGCATCAGGCACCGATTCATAAACAACAACCTCTTCCTCTACCTCTTTGTCTTTAGCGGTCTCCTTATCATTGCCCTTTAGTTCTCTTCCACTTCTTAGTGTTATGGCACTCGCATTTTGTCTCGGATTAACCTCCGTTTGAGACGGTAGCTTACCCGAATCTCGAGCCTCTAACCGGCTCACTGCTCCAGAGACCTGACTCATTTGTTGCTCCAAATTCTTGATGCTCGATCGGGTCTCCTCCTGAAACTGAACCATATTTCCCTGCATGTTAGTCACATTTTTAGTTAAAGCATTAATCATATCCTCAGTAGACATGCTGGTACTAGGTCCCTGTGATTGGCCTTGCGGCCGAAAATGTGGATCTCCGTGCTCCGGTGCTCTCGAATAAGGAGGTGGTGGGCGGTTATACTTCTTTGTGGCGGGCTGTTGGTTCCCCGATGAATTCCCGTACCTCAAATTAGGATGATCTCGCCATCCCGGATTGTAGGTGCCGAATATGGATCATATCTTTTTGGAAACCTTGGCCCACGAAAACCGGCCGCCTTAACCTCTTCACTCGGTTCCTCCTGCAAATGAGGACAAAAATCTGTGGAATGGTTCGAAGAGCAAATGCCACAAGCTTTCACATGTTGAGTATTCTTTTCCTTTGTCATAAATTCCCGCACCATAGATGTCAAAGCTTGCACTTGATCTTCTAACTTAGAAGTTCCAAGACTCTCGGTCGCCACACGACGAGCTCCTGATCTTCTAGTGAATTGTCTCGAGCCCTCAGCCAGCTCATTTATCAAATCTTTAGCAGCTTGTGCGGTTTTATTGACAATTGAACCTCCACTAGCTGCATTCACCATACGTGCATCTTCACCACAAAGTCCATTGTAAAAGTAGAGCACTAAGTCTTCATCTGCATAACCATGATAAGGACAACTAGCACACAACTTCCTGAATCGGCCCAAGTACTCATAAAAGGTTTCATCACTCTTTTGCTCGATGTTGCTTATCTCCTTCTTCAACACCGAAGACATTGAAGTTGGAAAATATTGTTCGAGAAAAGCCTTTTTCAAATCAGCCCATGTGGAGATGCTACCCGGTGGAAGATAATACAACCAATCATTTGCCGCACCTTTTAATGAGAACGGGAAGGCTTTGAGTTTCACCTTCTCTTCCGACACTCCGCTTGGTTTCATGCTGCTACATACCACATGGAATTCCGAAAGATGCTTATTCGGATTCTCACCATTTAGCCCATAGAATGTCGGAAGCAAATGTATTAACCCCGATTTCAGCTCAAAAGTTTCCCCTTCATCTTCTTGCGGAAATGTAATGCATAAAGGCTGTTGATCAAGGTTAGGAGCTGTGAGCT
This sequence comes from Beta lomatogona, assembly GCA_947646795.1. Taxonomy (NCBI): domain Eukaryota; kingdom Viridiplantae; phylum Streptophyta; class Magnoliopsida; order Caryophyllales; family Amaranthaceae; genus Beta; species Beta lomatogona. The sequence goes on along the minus strand of CANSNZ010000895.1, from coordinate 57,923 downwards.
CCTTTAATGTGCGTGGCTCAACCCTCGGAGGCATCTCTTCTTCTATGTTGATAGCAAAAGGGAGCTCCTTGAAGTTTTCACGCCGTTCTCTTCTCAACCTGAAAAGAGTTAATTCCAAATCTCGATCGTACTGCAAAGGCTCTTGGTTAGTAGCACGAGTAACAACCATAAACCACAATGCAAGCAATACAATCAAAATGACAAAACTACACTAATTACAAACAAGAAACGCGTTGCTCCCCGGCAACGGCGCCAAAATTTGGTAGGCTTTTGCCGTGTACTCCTAACCAAATATAATTAACCTACTCTCATACACACTAAGCAAGTATAATGGAAATAGGGATCGTATCCACAGGGAGCAAAGGAACTTATTCGGAAATTAGTGAATTAAAGACCCTAGTATGTGCTAATGCCAAAGTAACCGAATTGGGGGGATTTGGAACAATGCAAGCAAGCTAAACTAAACACAGTATTGAAATATGAAGAGACTATAATATAAAAAGGCCTTGGATTCGATTAGCATCCACCCTAACCTAGTTTGTGGTCATGAAATATCAACCTCCGACACTTCCTATGGTCACCTATCGAGAAGTCTAGACCTCTCTCCTCCTAAATCGTGGCTAAACACACGATCTGCGTGGTTTGAACCTCCCTTACTATGCCTTAACTCAAATGAATCGCACTCAAGTCCAAACCAAAGTAGCATTAAGGTCGAGGAACACGATAGGATTACTAATGTTATCAAAGCAATAACATTCAAATAATAAGCAATACTTCTCTAAGTGCAAAAGATTAATGTTCAGCAAATAATCAAACACCTAGTATGCTACATGGAGTTAGGAACACAACAATCCGATTATGCACCTAAAATTAGCATTAGATGAATCACACAATAATACTAGTAACGTTCCTAGCAAAGATTATGCAAACATCATGAAATTGAACATAAGAAGCATCACAATGACCATTAAGAAAGTAGAGGATAAGAACTTCTCACAAGTAGATTAGAGCTTCAACAACCGAATCCAAGAAAGATGTTTAAGCTAGACAAGCCATAGGATTCATTACAAATCTACCAAAGAAGAAAGGGAGAAATCCTGGAAAACAATCTCTTTCTCTCTCCTCTCTAGTCGCTCTTCCCAAAAACTAAAACTAAAAACAAAAACTTCTAACCTAACCCTCCAAGGGAGGAAAAGAAAACAAAAGAAACAATGACACGGGGGTCGCGACTCGCGACAAAGCTCGCGACTCGCGACCATGGGCGAGTCGCGACTCGCGATGCCGATCGCGGGTCGCGACGTTTCCTCGATCTTAAAACGGCAAAAACTCAAAACACAAAGAGGAAAGACGAGAGAATTTGGCTTTTGAGTAAGCCATGAAGCTGCCAAACCAAAGTGAAGACGATCCTCGGACAACGAGCAAACCAAGAAGCTTGAACCACGGACCTCGGAACTCGAAACTCGGAAAGAGCTCGGAACTCGGAACTCGGAAAGAGCTCGGAGCCTTGGGAGATGCGCCATAAAGGAACCAAGGATAGGGACCCCGGGGCACAAAAAGTGATCGAAGGACCAAGATCGGCCCTCGATTACGCCACCATACAAACCGCACCCTAAACTCCTCAAAACACAACATCTTCCGACAACACCTCCTAACGTCAAAACTCTCCTAAATCCCGAAACTAAGCTCGAACCGACACCAAAAACGACCCGAAATCCGCCTAAGATTGGCGGATAACTTAGACACATCACATGGCTATTTATAGCCATTGTCAAGCTTCTAGAAAGCTTTCAAGATAACCATGGAGTGTAAGAGAATTTGAGTGAGACTTGTGTTCTTGTTTGTGGCAGCAATTAGAAGGTTGAAGATGAGTTTTACCTTGGGTTGCCATGTAAGAAAAAGGAGGAGGTGGAAGGAGGAAGTATGAAGAAGGAAATTGGTGGGAAAAGTCAAGTTTGATTTTTCCACTTCCTTCAATTACCTATTCTTCTTTTCTTTTACTTCTATTATTATTATTATTATTATTATTATTATTATTATTAAACTAAAATAATTTCACTTTGGATAAGTCATATTAAAAGAGAAGTTCTGCATATTGTGATTTTTAATTACTTACTTGTTAAGCTAATTATAATTCATAACTACTTAATAAAAATTACATTCTTCTCTTTTATTTATTTTAGAAAAATTATACCTTAATTGCTTATAATAGTTTAATTAGAACTTCATTGATAACATAATTAGTAAAACAACAACTAGTTAGCTAATTAAGCATGTTTAAATTTTCAGGATATTACAAAAGCTGTTGATCTTCAATTGGTAGACGTTTTAATGCCCATTGGGTAAGCTTGCTAATTGCTGAGGCTACCCTGCCTATATTATATCATTGTCATGGCTGATTTTCAGTTGAAGTTTTTGACATTTATTGTTCTCCTCAGTTCTTTATTCAAACATCCTTGTGATGTACTCCCTCTGTCTCAATCCTGTTACCACTTTTTAGGATGTCCCAATTCAGTTGCAATATACCCTATTTGGTAAACCTTTTCTCTAAAGTTGCTCCCCATACTCACCCACCCACGTTTTCTTCTCTATCTTTTAGCTTCCCCAAAAACTTGTACCCAAGCAATATTTCTTAGCAAATTTTGGACTGAGTTAGCAACTTTATTCTACAGGTGTAGAAATGTGAGAGGGAATTTGGGGCTTTGAGATCACAACTTTATCATTTGCCTATTGGATATCTAAAATTTATTTCTTGGAATATTATGGATAAATTGGGACTAGAACAATTGTGCTTAACTGCTTCAAAATAGTGAAGGTGATGGGAAAACCATAGCAAAGGCTACTAGATGTTCGTTAGATCTGCTTAGTTATAGTTTTGAGTTTTGACCCATTGCCAAAATAAAGGAGAAATGCAATTTTAACATTCATAATTTTATCAAACATTAAAGAAGAATGCACCTTTATGTGAAGCGGAAGGGTGGGGGAATGAGTGCAAGTATAGTATCCCCGTCCTTGTAATTAATGAATTTTGGGATTAGACATGTAAATTATTCTGGAGATCGCTAAATCTTTGATTTGGAATTACCCCTTGAAGTTCACTAATAACGTTACTTCATATTAATCACCAACTAGATGGTGGCATTTTCTTTTGCACGTGTACATGTCTTGGATATTTTCATTATTTTTAGTCGGACTCTTGGAGAGCTTCTCATCTTTTCTTCCCCTCCCCCTGCCTTTTTCACTGCAAAATTCTACTTGTCTTTATAATTTACTAGCCTTTTGTACACGCGATGCGTGCGATAATATTTTTAGGCCTAATACTAAGTAGTAAACAAACTGAAAATGCAAGTTAGTATTTAAGTTCACCTCCATTTTGTGAATAAGATTCTTCCATGTTTTTTTATGTTGTTATTCATTTTTGTGATTTTGAATAGTTTTTTGTTTCTCAAGTCTTATATGCGCATGTTCTTTTATAATCAGTATGATGTTCTTTACTAAATATCGTCATGTTCTTTTTTTTGGTTTTATTCAGTTTTGTAATTTATAATAGTTTTTGATTTCTCGCAAAAAAATACAAAATGTTCTAAAGTTTTAAGTTGTGAGAAAAATTGTAAAAGATTGTTTCCCACAAAAAAAAAATAGTACATAAAAATTTTGTTTCACATATTATCCTTTTTCTTGAGGGAGTAATATGTTCCTTTACTAATTAATTATCTAGTGTTCTTTTCATATAAATATTATATTATAATTTAACTTGCAATATACTTTTTTTACATAATTGGTGAAAAGTGGTTTGTTAGTGGAAAATTGTGATAGTAATTCTTTGATTTAGATAAGAGTAGTTTCTTTTTTTATCCAAATGATGCGTTAGTAGTTAAGGTGATAGATTGATATTCCATCCAAATGAATCATGATGGTTGGTTTGGGTTATTTTTAGTTTGAGCAATAAAACTTGTGCACTGCCGGTCTGATTTAATTTAGGAGGATTTTTTTTTAAAAAAAATCTTGCTTGTTAACCGGGAACAGTTGGTCCATATACTTATTTGCCACTTAAATCGGTGAAGAGTGAAGACCCATCATACCAACAAAAAAACATTTCTCCAACTATTCATTCTCTCTCTCCTCTCAGTGTATAATTTCAGTACTTTTCTAACTATTCATTCTCTCTCTCCTCTCACTACAAATCTACAACCTATATTTTGAAGGAACCTAATTCATATTTGAAGGAACCCAGTTCATCCAAGTATGCAATATACAATAACAAAATCAGACGTTTCAAGTCTTAAGCAGTAAATCTAATTTGCGAACAACATCAAAGTAATACATGCAACAGTACATTTTCAAGTCAACGTCAAAGAACAACATCAAAAAAATCAAGCATTTCAATTCAAGTCTTAAGCAGCAGTAGATCTAATTGGGTCGATTTTGTAACAAAGAAAGGTAATTTCTTAAATCATGGATTTCAGTAATTTATCTATGATCCCAAAATTGTAATCGAAAAGTATAATACAATTTAAGTTTTTTTTCCTTGTCTAACTTCTAAATTCTGATTTCACAAATTGATATTTAAAAATTTTCATCATTTTAATTTTTCTCCTTTTCTAAATGTTCACACTTTGAGTTTCAATTATATTTGAAATGAAATTTTAAATTTTTCATACACAATCCGATTTTGCATGAAATGGTCATTTTCATTTTTCTCCTTTTCTAAATTTTAACACTTTGAGTTTCAATTATATTTGAAATGAAATTTTAAGTTTTTCATACACAATCTGATTTCGCATGAAATGGTCATTTTTAATTTTTCTCCTTTTCTAAATTTTAACACTTTGAGTTTCAATTATATTTGAAATGAAATTTTAAATTTTTCATACACAATCGATTTCACATTAAATGGTTTTCGCAAATTAATGTAAATTTTTTTTTTCTGAAAATGGATTTTTGCAAAAGTTGTTTGCAAAAAGGTTTGATATTGTTTTGTTTTTCAAAATTTATTTTTGAACATAGATATTTTGCAAAAGTTTTGGGCAAAAATTTTATATTGGAATTTTTTAAAAAAGAACTAAATTTGCAACTTTTTCATCGAGTGTCATAAATGAATCAAATTTCATACACATCTTGTTTTCTAATTTTATATGAAAAGAATCAAATTTAAGTCTAATTATATTAAAGCCCTTTTCAACTAATTGGTATTATCTCCATTTTTTCAACTGCATAACGATCGACTAATGTGAAATAACTTTAAAGATTAAAAGAATTATGTACTGTTTATAAGTTCGCAAATCGCCGATCAACGAATGTGTGATATCACCGTCAAAATCTTATGTTTTTCTCGATTTGTGTTTATAGGTAATTTTTGTGAGTATGTAATTGTGAATGGTTATTGAGAACAATGATTTATAAGTGAATTTTGTGAATGTTTTTGTATGTATTGACGTCCTAGTATATTAGTTTTAGTTTGTAAGTTAATTTTTAGTTTTTGTAAAGTTTCCTGATCATTTGAGTGATTTGCGTGATTTTTACAACGTGATTTTCTCAATTCTATGAGTGATTTGTAAAGTTTCCTCATATAAGTGATTTCTGAGTGATTGTTGAAAATTAATTTCCGGTGGCTTTGTTTGACCCCCATTTTGGTATTGAGATTCCTTTTGTAATTTAGAAAGGGAAGGGGGGCAAAATAGTCGATTCAAAAGAGGACACCATTGCTCCCCCTCCCTTGTGTAATAGAGATTAACTTCCATATGACTTTTCTAAAAGAGGTTTGTAACACCCCGATAATTCTCTCTTTTCAGAATTACCTTTATAATATAAAACTTAGAGAATTACCCAAGTATTATCGCCCGTGTGATAACGTATCGGTTTACTCAGAATTTTGCAGCGGAAAACAAAACTAACCTTTAAACTTTATTATAAATAAATAGTTAAGCAAGTACCTTAAAAAAAACATTCTAAATAAGTCTATCAAATAATCCTAACAAAGTACATTCCTACTAATGCAGAAAGTAAAATATACTAGATTACACATTCTCTCCACACCCGAGTTCCCAATGATTCATCATCTGCAAACCTATAATGTCAATGCTTTAAAGACTTTGCTCACCAATATGGGTCATCACAGGATCAATAAGGCAAAGCCATGATCACAATCACAAACAAAGCACGTAATCAGCAAAGCTGAGTACTACATACTAAAACATAAGCATTCCTAACATGATACTAAATAAATAACATGCAGAGATAAATAATAATATAATCATATAACATTCTGCAAATAACCTTTGCTGAACTAAATTCTAAACATCTTTTCATTACTCAAATGGAATATTTATTGGACCTGAGTTGTCTTATCTACTAATGCCTTCATTACGAAGACGAAATACGGGAGCTACCACGTATTCCAGAAATGACCTGCGATATCGAGGAACCTTTGCTAATCGAAAAAGGGATGGTGATCAATCCATATCCTGTAAAAAGCCATGGCTCGCTCACCATGTACCCCAACTCCTAATGTCCAACTCTAGACGTGCACCAGTCTAAAGTCTATAACCATCCTTGTTACACTTTACGTTCTTTATAAGTTATTACTTGCCATGACACATATACAAGCAACACATAAATACAATTCAAACATTCACAACTGAACTTCTTTTATCTTAGGATTTAATAAGTGATCACATCTTACAACCCAAGACTTACTTTCTTTTAATCTCAACTTTCTTATTTGTTGATCCTAGCCAACAATCAAGCTTATCTTTAAAAGGCATACTTAGTGAAAATAATACTTGTAAGGGAACACATGAATAATCATGAATCAATCTTAATAACATATTAATTTCCCCATGTGAATTAATAATTAAAGTTCCCATCCACATGCTTGCATCAATAAATCCATACAAACATGACAATTCTTTACTCATAATAATTCTAATATTAACATGCTTGCTCACATGCATAAAACATGTAGAAATCAATCAGACTAGAAATCATATATGAACTTATAAAGTTCCTATACATGATACTATAACTTTTTCCTCCTTAAATCATGATACTAATCACATAGCACACAAGTATATAATTTATGCTTGTTAGTTAAAACTACGATAAAACTTGCGGGAATTGAATCTTGGATCTACTACTCATTCAATTTTAAGGGACTTGGATTAGGAGCTCGATTGAAAATTGAGTTTCATTGGCTATACAAAATTTTTGCATGGAGTGACTATTCGTAGCTCAAATACAAGACATCATCAATAGGTTTAATTATTCTACAAATGCTCTCATAAAACAAATGATTTGACTTAGATTTATACCTAATTGCAGGTTATTCAGTACAGTTTTATTTTCTTTTTCCCTATTTGGGAAAACATAGGAAGATGTGTATAAATGAATAACATTTGTCAAATTTAGCTCCGAGGTTGTTGAGGCAAATATGTATTGTAAATAGATTTCTTCATGTCATTCCCTGCGTCTAATTATAGAAAAAATTATGTATGGGCTTGATCTCTCAAGTGTTTGCTTCTCAACCTTCCCCTCCACCCCGCTAAGGTGGCATTGGCAACCTTCCCCTTTTTTTATTTTTACTCTATAGGGAGGTCTGCACCTTGTGATCTCAATGTCACAGTTTTGATTCCTGCACTTGTAGTTCTTGGGGATTTAGATGTAGTTTCCCCCTTAGGGATTTAGATGTAGTTTCTCCCTTTCCCACTTCTATCGTGCAAAATTAGATTGAGTTTACAAGCTGTTTTAGTCTTGTAGGGTCATTTTCCCGTGCTAAATGTTATGTGAAATACTGAACTACATAGATCCTTACATAAGTCTGAGACACAAGATTAATTTTCACTAATTTATTATAAAATGTTTTTTAAAATGTCTGTTTAATGTATTTTTTTTTTTTTTAATAAGGTAAGGAGAAACCTTGACAAGTTGGGGGAACAAAGGGAATCCCAACTTGCCAAGGGTGAGAATCGATCCCAGGACCTCCTAACCAGGGAGGAAGCTCTAACCACTGGCTATCCCTCACTCTCTGTTTAATGTATCTATTGGCTTAGTGCCAGTGGCGTCATTATACAAAATTTTGTGATATTGAAAACTGCAGTAAGAGTGAAACTATGATTTTAATATCATAATATATGTAAGCAGATCGGTATATGAAATATAACACATCCTTATTGGTTTGCTTGTCTTAGCTAAAAGTTGCAAGATGTTTTTGTAAGACTTGACTTAAAGGTTGGTTATTGTCTTATCTTGGCCAATGTTATTTAGGATTGGGATTATACTTTAGATTGCAGAGGCAAATATGATTAAATTATTAGATCCTGCAAAATTGTGTAAATTTTATTTTTGAGGTGACGGTAAAAAGTGTTAATTATGCTACCGTATGGTAAAAAACTTCTACCAAAAGCTTAGTCTATCAGATATTTACTGGTTTACTTATATGCTAATATTAGCAAAGATAGTCCATAGAAACAAGAATTAAATCTATACTAATATATTAAAAGGCGTTTCTAAGCAAGGAACGATGCCACGTGGCGCCTTCGCGATGAGTATTTTATGCTATGTTATACTTTAGATTGCAGAGGCAAATATGATTAAATTATCAGATCCTGCAAAATTGTGTAAATTTTATTTTTGAGGTGACGGTAAAAAGTGTTAATTATGCTACCGTATGGTAAAAGACTTCTACCAAAAGCTTAGTCTATTAGGTATTTACTGGTTTACTTATATGCTAATATTAGCAAAGATAGTCCATAGAAACAAGAATTAAATCTATACTAATATATTAAAAGGCGTTTCTAAGCAAGGAACTATGCCACGTGGCGCCTTCGCGATGAGTATTTTATGCTATGTTATCCACATACACTAAAAAAATAGAAAATGCATTATGTAAGATTCGATCCCAAGATCACAAACATATATACTAATGTCTTAACCACTAAACCAAGTGATACTTGATGATATTATTTCAAAGTAAAATATTAATAAATGAAAGATATAATTACCCGGGGCGTAGCTCGGGCTTAAAATGGGGATACAAAGTCCTCCGTACTCCACAGAAAAAAAGAACTTTGATCACGCATTTCAGTAGAAAGGGCAACACTAGGGAAAGGCCCATTACCATAGCCCAAACAGAAGCTGAAGATACCACCTTTTAACATAAGGGAACCAAAGAAGTTACCTGACCACCAACACAAATGTTTCATTCTTCATCCACTTAAGTGCAGTTCATCACAGGTTGGCTTCCCAGCCCCCCTTCCAAGTGGCCTTCCGGACCTCATATACTCGTACCTTTTGATGACATAAACAGTAAAGGGAGCTATGCAAGTAACACAGCCACACCCGAGAGCTTTTGCCAAAGTAAAACCTCCATGTCACAAAGAAGAATAAGTTTTTCCTTGTCTTTATTCTCTTCACAAGCAAAATATGAGATAGAAACCTGAGAATTCACACTTTGTTTGGCCTGTGAACCTAAACATTATTGATTATCTCAAAGTACTTAATTTGGCTCAAGTATATCATGGACTCATGGTGTGTGTAAGCTTGGAAAGTTAAGTGATATATGTTCCGGTATGGAATAAATGGAAGGAATGAACTGGTATCTTCCTTGTCGTAGTGTGCTGGTTTAAGACCCTGCAAAACAGGTAAACTAACCTCGGGGGTTGATCCGAGGAACGCCCCTCCGATGCCTAAGTCAGTAAAGGATAAAGACGGGATGTCTCAAATATAATGTCTTGGTGTTTGTGAACGTACCTCATGACTCAGGTCAGGGGGTATTTATAGGAGCCGGCAGTGTCCTTAGTGAAGTAGGACTCTGCCCCCATTGGTTAGATACATTTCTATCCTCTTATGATACTTATCTTTAGGCCCATAGGCGCATTAAGTCAACACTGGATCAATCCAGGCCCATTCAGCCAATGGCCCACGTGATGAATACCGATAAGGTCTACTGATGCCGCCGGTATGTCGATACGGCCGTATCCGATACGATTATACCCCACTAAGGGGTCCTTCAGACGGAGTTTGACCATAACGGTCAAGACCGGTTGGAATAAACCGGTAGGGACTGATTCAGCCCCCATACAACTAGCCCCCAAGCCGGTATGACTGATACGGGGATATCCGGCTTAACCACAGCTGAGCCGTTATGGATGATGAAAATCACGTTCCCATCCTGGAGCCGCCTAGAGACATCCGGATAATAGAGTCAGATAGCAGAAAATGAATCGTCACCTCGAGCCCTGCGCTGATTTGACTAGGGTGTCAGTAGCTGATCACAGCTGTTTCTGAGCTCGGGGTACACGTGGCATAATCGGGACGGGAAGACGAAACGTCGCCCAATCTGAGCCATGAAGCTAAGTATAAATAGTGCTTCTCTTCGCACAGTTTCTTCCTGGGAGCAACCTCTTCAGCACGCTCCTTCCTGGGAGCCTTAGATTGGGGCCGTTTGGACGTCTCAACTTCCCCCTCGGCCTTCCTCTTGACAGGGGCTGAGGTAACCTTTTTGGGTGGAGGCTGGACAGTCTCCCCTGGAGCGGCGGCGCCAGAGTCACCACGGCCAGCGCCGCGAGTCTTACCACCCCGGCCTACAACATTGGGGGGAATTGATGTAAATTTCCTGGCCGGCTTCGGAGGCATGTTGCTAATTGGAATGAAGTTTGAGTTAAGGTGAAGAGCTTGCCGGATCAAGTGCTCCCGACCTACATTCAGAGAAAAAAAAAAAAAAAAAAAAGAACGTTAGCAACAAACAAAACGGTAGAATATAAAATACATACCAACATCAGACTTAATTACCAGTGGGTTCAGACTGGCAAAAGCCCAAAGCAGAAAGTGGGGCGTTGCCTAAAATATAACCGGCATGAGGTAACCAATTGAGAGGCACGGGAACATGCTTCCCTCCCTTGGGGCCTGGTTGGAAAGAGGCCTCAAAGAAATTGAAAGCCTCCGCTTCCCGGCGGGTCAGTCGCCTGTCAGGGATGTGTTCCATCCTTGGACGAGGCTTCGTCCAATACCGGCGCAGGGGAAAGTCGGCCGGCACCCGTACCCAGAAGAAGCGGGGCTGCCAGTTCTTCAGGGATGTTAGTTTCGGATACACCGCCAGCTTCTTGGGCCGGGTGTACATAGACATCCAGCCACCTTGGCCGAGTTCCCCCTCGGCCTGTGACTGTTTCCTTTTACCTCTCCCTTTACCCTTCGCGGAGCCATCCTCTTTAATCCAATGTAACTTCCGGAATAGATTCAGAGTCTCCGGAAACCTCTTGAATCGGATGGTCTAGGCATAGCATATTAAATTACGCCAGGATAGCGGCGTTAGTTGGGACAAGCAGATATTCCAGGCGGTGAAAATCTTTACTATGAAGGGGTCCAAGGGAAACCTCAGCCCAAAGTCTAGCATATGGGCATAGACTGCTACGTGCCCAGGCGGGCAATCCGTTACCCTAAGCATCCTTCGAGACGGCATGACCAATCCATACCCTTCGGGGGAAGGCAAAATACTCGGCGCCTTTCCGGCAAAAATTGTTACTCAATGCCGTTCTCCTCCGGTTCTTGTCAATCCGAATGAAGGACGGGCCGACGGCCTCAAGGAGGAGGCATGTATAAGTCCTCCAACGTTTCGTCGTCGTCCTCGGGTATGATTTCCGCCGGCTCTTCGTCGGAGTCAGCTTCCAAAGATGCCGACTCCTCGTCCTCGTCCGACATCATGTCGCGCAAGACGCTATCAACATCTTCCGAAGCAACAGAGGAGTTCCCAGAGGGAGGATCCGCGGACATGCCGGCCACGTGGGGGGAAAGTGCCGAAGACCGTTCGCTATTCCCAAGACATGGTCCCGTATTGACCCGATCTGTACTCATACGGCTTCTCCAAAGGCCCTAATGGCCGTCGGGGGGGAGGCATGTAGTGTTGAGTCCTCAGGGGCCCTACCGGAAGTACTACAGTCATGGCCAGACTTACTCCTATGATCATTTAGGCGGTTTACTACCGGTGAATTACTGGACATGGTAGGACTGGCAGATTTACTATCGAGTTAAAGTCACTATCAGTCAAAGAGTGGGGACTTTCAGAAAGGTTTTGTGAATCAGATTGAGAAGACATGATTACTTGAAGAAATTAAGAAGAAGTCCGGTGAAATACACGGAAAGAAGGAAAAGAGTGATGGTCGGCACCGAAAATAGCCGGTAAGAGCTTGGAATGTCACGACGAAAGGCCTAAGAATCGAAAGAACGCTAGGTCTCGGGTGGACCGATTGCTTGAAGGTTTGGAAGTAATGTGAAACCGTGCGAAGAGAAGCACTATTTATACTTAGCTTCATGGCTCGGATTGGGCGACGTTTCGTCTTCCCGTCCCGATTATGCCACGTGTACCCCGAGCTCGAAACAACAGGTGTGATCGGCCATCGACACCCTAGTCAAATCGGCGCAGGGGCTCGAGGTGACGATTCATTTTCTCGCTATCCGACTCTATTATCCGAGATGTCTCTAGGCGGCTCCCGGGATGGGAACGTGATTTTCATCATCCATAACGGCTCAGTTGTGGTTAAGCTTCGATATCCCCGTATCGGTCATCACCGGCTTGGGGGCTAGTTGTATGGGGTGAATCGGTCCCTACCGGTTTATTCCAACCTGGTCTTGACCGTTATGGTCAAACTCCGTCTCAAGGACCCCTTAGTGGGGTATAATCGTATCGGATACGGCCGTATCCGACATACCGCGACATCGAGAGACCTTATCGGTATTCATCACGTGGGCCATTGGTCGAATGGGTCCGGATTGATCCAAGTGTTGACTTAATGCGCCTCTGGGGCCTAAAGTTAAGTATCATAAGAGGATAGAAATGTATCTAACCAATGGGGGCGAGTCCTACTTCACTAAGGACACTGGCGGGCTCCTATAAATACCCCCGACTCCGAGTCATGAGGTACGTTCACAAACACCAAGACATTATATTTGAGACATCCCGTCTTTATCCTTTACTGACTTAGGCATCGGAGGGGCGTTCCTCGGATCAACCCCCGAGGTTAGTTTACCTGTTTTGCAGGGTCTTAAACCGGCACACTACGACAAGGAAGATACCGGTTCATTCCTTCCATTTATTCCATACCGGAACAATATAGTTAAGTTCGCTTTCTTAAATAAAACTAGAATAGCAAGTGCGAGCATCAAACATTTTAGTGAAATATATAGCTTCATATTCAATATGCTAACTGTAACTATCCTAATTTGAATATCGCAAATACGCTATTTTGGGGTGGCGCACGCGAAGGGTGCGGCGCAACAACTAGTTCTAATTAAAAAGTTCCAAAAAGAGGAGGTGAAAAAAAAAGAAAAAGAAGGTAATTAAAATAAAATTAAAAATAGGTACAGGCTTCACGGTTTTTTTTTTTTTAAACAAACATTCTCTTTCTCCTCTACTTCCCCCTCTCCCCTACGGTGGCCGGAGCCGGAGGATTGGCCGACGAATGATATTCCGGCCAGAAAATTATACCATTACACTAAACTCAACATGCTGATTAAAAGCCCCAATATCTCCATATAAGACATCACACAATTCATCCCCAATTTATAGATCTATGGTTTTCTATACTCAAACCCTATAATTTGATGGTATATAGCAAATTACGTGTATAATAGCTTATCATCATAAACAGAAAGTTGAGATATTTCCCATGCAATCCTCAGCCTATCTTTCCACTCTAATACAGGTAGCTTTTTTTGGTTCTCATCTTTGAGTAATATACGATCTTCGAGACGAGTTTCCATCCGCTCATAAACAAGAGTTGGAAATTCAGTCTCAAGGCAACATCCTAGTAGTTTATGGACATTAACATGAGTAGCCATCCGTGTAGCAATCACTATTTCACGAGAAAGGATTAATAGGATCGCATTGGCGATTTTCTATACTCGGCAATTACACCATCTGATAGCTTTACCAAAACAACTCTCCCTTCCCAAGAGCCTTGGTACCATTTCCACTCACAAACTTCAGGTATGAATGTGCCACTACCCGTTTCCTCCTCCCACTCAGCGAACCCCGTCTTTTTAGACAAGCGCACCACATTCATGTTGTTAAGCTCATCAACTGAGAAGTAGTGGATGGCGTCCACTCCACCAAGTAAGGAAATGCTTTCTTCAAGTACCATGGTTTCGTTCTTTCTAAACTTTTCTTCGCTTCCTCCAAAAATCTTGTATATTCTTCCTCCCCGCAAATGAAATCGATTAACTTTAAATTGAGTCGTCATACCATCCTTACGTGCTTTTTTCAAGAACTAAGTTTCTCTTATTATTGTTTTCTATATTTTGCATTCAGGATCACCATACCATCTCTCATTTCTTAAAGATAATATATGTTCATGCACCCATGGAATGTGGGATGACAATGTCGGAAAAGGGCTACCTCTGGAATAGAATCACAAAGGATCTAGGTAAATGTAATGCTCTCTTTGTTTTTAAGTAGACATCTTCATTTGCTTCTTTCGAAGTCAAATCTAAAACTTTTGATCACAAATCTCAATAATGTAGTCATATCATCATACAGATCTTATTAGATTCTTTCAAATGTGTATATCCAAATATCATCTATATATGATTTTTATTTACGTACCCATATTAAAAGATATAGATGGTCAAATATGGGTCTTGGAATCCATGCAAGCAAAGAAATGAGAGATCTATTAAGGTATGAAGGAAGTATTATCGAAGACACGTGTTTGAGACACAACATTTTGAAAATCAAATGATAATACTTTCCTCAAGCCATTTATCATCTATAATAATAATGTGTTCCCAGTACTAATCTAGGTGAAGTAATACACTTGAAACTTCATATTCAGAAAAATCCATGAATCAAACATGAATCATCATTTCATATTATTAAGCCCTGTCTCACTTCCTCTTTTGTTATGTCCCTTCTATCCGTGTGATGTTATGGAAATCGAATTCCTTACGAGTTACGGTGCTTATCCCTTTTTCCCGATTCCGGGCGAGACTGTTTTGTGTGTGTATATCAAAAAAAGATTGCTTGATCTCATAAATTACGTCTAAAGTCGGATGTGGGTAATAATAATACAATTGTCTTGAAAGCTATACCTGAAAAATGCTGGTGGTAAGGATTGATTCGGGGTATTCAATCATGTTCTTGAGCTTAGTTGCAATCTCCAAGCATTGTTGGTCTCGGGTAAGCTTCTATTGTGGTGCACCGGAGTGCAAGCTCTAGACATGCACTCATCCGGTGGTCTTCAATTTTTGTCACTCCTATTCTAGTAATTGCGGGATCTAAGATATCACCGATGTGGTCCTTTGTGGTTTCTTTGGTTACCCAATTAATCATATCTTTCAAATTTGTACTTCCTTCATTGCCACTAGATGAAAATGCGAGAAGTTTTCCCGGCCAAGAGAACAAGAATAAGCACGCCAAATGACTTCACAACTTTGTGACTTTCCATTCTCGCGATTTTCTTCATCCTCTCGTAATGGAAACACTAAAAGACAATTTAGGAGTGTTGTCTTGGTCCAAGAAAACATGATGATGTTCCCAGGTTAAATACGATAGACCTATGAAAAGTCAGTGTGAAGACAAGAAAAACAATGAGATATTTCCCACGCAATCCTTAGCCTTGTCCTTCCACTCTAATAGAGGTAGCTTGTGTTTGTTCTCATCTCTCGTAATATACGATCTTCAAGACTTTGCATCCACTCATAAACAAGAACTGGAAATTTGGTCTCAAGGCAACATCCTAGTAGTTTATGGACATTATTAGGGAAACCCATCTTTGTAGCAACCACAATCTCACGTGAAAGCCTCGATCGGATCTCATCGAAGATGTGCCATTATTCCAATGTATTCTTTCTGGTAGTTTTACAAATATAGCTCTCCCTTCCCAAGAACCATGGTGCAAACTATGACAGTGATTTATCTCCACATTCATTTTGTTGAGCTCATTAACTGAGAAGTAGCGGACAGGGTTTACTCTATCACCAAAAAGGGAAATGCTTTCTTTAAGTACGATGGCTTCATTAGTTATAAATTTTTTTTTGCTTCCCTGGAAATTCCTGTATATGCACTCTCCCCGCAACAATTGATCAAATTATCAAACTCTGCATTATATATTTATATATGGAGAGTTGGGACATGCCGTTTGTTTTTCCAATACAAAGTTATACTCCCTCCGTCCCAAAATACTTTTGACACTTATCAAGGCACGTAGTTTTAGATGATAAGTTGTTGTTTGGTTATCAATTGTTATTTTATTGAAAAGTAGATGTGATAGAAGTTAGTAGTTAATAAAAGTAGTATTATTTTATTTTAAGGAGAGAGAATGTGGGCCATGGTTAGAGTTGGCATGTAATGGGAGTGATATTATTTTATTTGGAGGAGAGAGAGTGTGGGCCAATGTTTAAAAGGTAGAATGATTAAAATAATAGTGGGTCATATCCAAAAATAGAAGTGTTAAGAGTATTTTGGGACAGTTGAAAAAGGAAAGTGTAAAGAGTATTCTGGGACGGAGGGAGTAATCCATATCATCCATTTCTAGTATAGTTTTTCTTACAACTAAAGTACTTTATGGCCACCAAAGTGAGAATATGGGGTTTTAGAAATATGCAAAGATTCGATCAGCCCCTCATCTGCTCTACACTTATGCCAGGAAAAGAAAGAAAGATTCCGCGGCAAAGGGTATTGAAGTAATTGATGAGGCAGTTGGTTAGGGTGAAATGGAAGGGAATATTATGTCAGCAAGGAGAGTTGGTTACAACATGGGGAATTGGGGATCCATTAGTAGGAGATATTTCATTATTTTGTAATAAGTACTCCTTAGTCTTTTAAGATTGCCTCAGTTTTCTTTTTTGTTTGTCGTTTGTCGTTTGTCCCATTTATTCTCACATATACACTTTATTATGTGATTTAAGTTTCAGTTCTTAGCAAAAGCATTAAAATGAAACTAAGTATCTAAAGAACCCCGAAATTGGTATTAAGGGACTTATAAAACATCAAAGTAAATTTGAGTACCTAAAAATCACCATATTTATAAACCACTCAAGTTATTTTTTATTTATTTAAAGAATCTTATAAATTTCTAAGATTTAAAAGTTTTGTTTTAAGATGACATATTATAAATAATTACACATGTTACTATGCTATCATCAAATTAATATACCAAGGGAATCCAATTGCTTAAAGAAGTTAATGGTGTAAACTTTAGTTGCTTTTTTTTTTTATAAGAGACTTTGGTTGCTTGTCACAATTCATGCACAGTTTTTTTTTTTAAAAATTTAGGTCTAATAAGTTTAGATAAGTTTTGGAAAGTTTCAATAAGATTAAAAACCTTGCTTATTAAATAAGTTTCTATAAGTTCAGATAAGTCCATATAATTCTCAATAAAATCTATTTAAGTCTAAAAAAGTTCAGGAAATATAAGAGGAAAAGAATGCACTAGAGATACGCAAGAAATGAAAACCATTCATATAAATTATATTTAAATTAAAGTTGAATGATGTTAAAAAACACACCTTTCCTGAAAGACATTACCTCAGTCAATCGAATCATGTTCTTGAGTTCAGTTGCAACCTCCACCATTGTTGGCCTGCAGGGTCCTACTGTGATGATGCACCTGGTTACGAGCTCTATAGATGCTCTTAGCTGGACGTCCTCAATGGCTGTTACTGTGTTTCTAGTAATTGCAGGATCTATAATGTCGCTAATGAGCTTGTTTTTTATGCCATTCTGCAACCATATACATGACCCATCCCCTGCATCATCATAATTATGTTGTGGCCTCTGTCCTGTCAAGAGCATGGAAAAAAGCATGCCAAAAGCATACACATCCGTACTCTTATCTATTATCCCATATATAGCATATTCAGGTGCCAAATATGCCAAAATCCCTCGTACCACATCTGATTCAAGAAATTCTTCACCCTCGGGTATCCACGAAGAAAAAGTAAAGTCGGACAATCTGGCAATGTTGTCCTCATCCAACCACACATTTTGAGTGCTCAGGTTACTGTGGATGATGGGCCTTGCAAAAGCGGTGTGAAGATAGGCAACCGCATGAGATATTTCCCATGCAATCCTTAGCCTGTCCTTCCACTCCAATACTTGTTCCTTTTGGCCATTTTCATCTCTGACAAGTATACAATCCTGAAGATTTCCGTGTGCCATCCATTCATAAACCAGAACAGGATGATCAGTCTCAAGGCAACATCCTAATATTTTTTGGGCATTATTATGAGTAACCATTTGTGTGGCAACCACTATTTCACGCAAAAAATATTCTTTCGTATCAAAAGCTACATGAGGTTTCTTGATCACTACAACCATTCCCTCCCAAGAACCAAGGTGCCAGTTGTAGTAACCCTGTCTATAATACGGTGGTCGGTCCACTTTCATGTTGTTGAGATCATCAGCTGAGAAATGGCGAATAGGATTCGCCTTACCATGAAACAGCTTTATGCTTTCTTCAAGTACCCATGCTCCATTCCTTATATAATTTTTTTCACTTCCACGAAAAATTAAGTATTTATTCCATCGCTGCATCAACCAATGAATTTTAACAGACTTTATATTCTCCAATTGATTAATATTAATGAATTGAAAACATCCAATGAATAATTCTCAGGACCACATTCTTTTATTTAGAGTCGGAGTAGTAGTTTCATACCTGTTGTAAATCAATTATGCTTCGTTTGCATTGTCTAATTTTCTTTTTCAAGCGAGTTCCTACCATATTTGAAGTTCCTTTCAAAGTTGAGAGTCTTCGCCTTTTCTTTTTATCTGATAACTCAAGCACCTTCACACCCACAAATTTAAGGCACAACATTATCTCATTAGTTATTAATCATTATTAGCTCACTGTATATATATGTGCAGGTCACTAGAGAAGTTAAACTGTAATAAATTGAAGTTATTTTTTAGAAAATTGTTAAAATAACAACTGAGAATTGCATGTCGAACTGGGTATTTAACAAAAGTCACACTTATAGATTGAATATACCACTTTGGAGACATAAATCAAGCTTATTCTTAAAATAATGAAGATAGATTAATAATCTTATGAAATGATAGAAATATAAATGAATTAAACAATAATAATACCTTTTCAAAGGTAGTTGCTTCGCCTGTCTTCCCAAAAAATATGGTTAATTTAAGATCCCTAGCTCATTCACTATGATGTGGAGTATTTTGATCCCACCGACAGATGACACTACCGAAAGGGAGCTTCAAATCTGTTCAATAATTGATTTCCCTGGACTATGAATGAAATACTCCTATTGGGGGATGAAAAGTCCACAGACAAGGTAAAATTGACTTACAAGTCAATGGTAACGCGTACGTCCTTATCCGAAATTCCAAATAGAGAGGAACAATCAGTTATGGACTTATGGTTATATCCAAATAGTTCAGTTCATATCAGTTCAGTTTACAACAGTTAAAATTATTAACAGTTTAGTTCAGTTCAGTTAATAAACTTTTCAGTTTAGTTTAATTCAGTTATTTTTCTTTCCAATTTCAGTTCAGTTCAGTTCAGTTGCAATTTAAACAGTTTTTACCCGAATAGTTAAACCAACCAACGGTTAAATCCATCACAGTTAAAACACGTTACAGTTATTTTCAGTTTCATTTCAGTTTATTTCAGTTATTGACGAAAATCACATAGGTTCAACAATAATCGCATCGGTTCGAGTTGAAGTTAGTTACATTCTTGTATTTGTTCGGGAAAAATGGAGCTTCATGTAGGGTTTTTGCCGAAAGATTTTCGGGTTCGGTTAAAGTTAACGTGGCAAATAAGTGTGGTCCAGCACTTGCCTCGAAAAAAAACAGTTGTACTTCCCAAAAACGTGTATGAAAGTGACATTGATAAATGTGTACTTTACTGATATATTCGACAATTTGTAATAAGACAATTTTATATAAGTAGATATTCAAACTTTTAGTTGTATGCAAATCACATCATGTTTGGTTAAACATCTCATATTAGTATAAATCCTTATAAACTTTCTCGAAAGACGAGTTAGACATTTCTTAAAAAGCCGATTAGATCAATGTCTTACTATAACTATATTAGATCAATGGATTAATATAACTATACTAGTTATTAAGCTCTATGCATTTGAAAATTGAAAACATATAATCGACGTAAAATAAGTTAATATTGGATTTGATCAAGGTATCTATGTGAATCGAAAAGTTAAATCAAGATAACAATACTCCATTTAAATTAATCGTTAACAAGTTATATTCAATTTGAAACTCATATTCTGAGCCAAATTGAAAGAAATTGATATTAGATTAGATGATTGTATCAACATAAGTCGATAAAGTAATTGAAACACAAAAGATTTACTTGAATTGAAATATGTTGTTATTAGAACGAGTGTATCAATGTAAGTCGATAAACTAATTCAAGATAGTAACAACAATGTACTTAAGTTAATCATCTTTAAGTTGAATTCATTTTAGAACCAGAAGCATATAATTCAGTTGCAACAAATGTAAAACAATG
Organism: Beta lomatogona; assembly: GCA_947646795.1. Classification (NCBI taxonomy): domain Eukaryota; kingdom Viridiplantae; phylum Streptophyta; class Magnoliopsida; order Caryophyllales; family Amaranthaceae; genus Beta; species Beta lomatogona. The sequence continues at coordinate 37,437 of CANSNZ010000895.1, read as the reverse complement.
TAACTGGTTCAATATAACAATGCTCCACTTAAGTTAATCGTCTCTAAGTTAAATTCATATTGAAACTCAAAACATCTAATTTGAACTGAAACAAGTTGATATTGGATTATATCGATGTATCAATTTAAGTTGATAAGCTAATTCAAGATGATATAAGTTCGTTTTAAGATAATTGTCATTACGTTGTATTCATTTCGAAACTTAACGGACCAATTGAATTAAAATGAGTTGTTATTGGATAAGATTAATGAATGTATCAGTGTAAATTAATTAAGTTAATTGAAGATAACAATACTCTAAAGTAATAGTCTTTAAGTTCAATTCGTTTCAAAACTCAAACTATCTAATTGAATTAAAACAAGTAGTTAATTATTGGTATTATATCGTATTAAACCTTACTGCTTATTAGCAAGATCCTGATATGAAGCGAAAATTCGTATATGTAGTATACTATAAGGTCTATTACCGACTAAGGCTTGTTATAACTTATACAAGTTCAATTAAGTGAATACAATCAAATTATTATATAGCAGAGTAATTATTAGATAAGATTAATGTATCAATGTAAGTCGATAAGGTAATTGAAGAATCCAAAACACTATTTTAGCTCATTTTCTCTATATGGATTTCATTTCAAAATAATAAACATCTAATTGAACTGAAACAATTCCTTCTTTAGATAAGATAAATGTATCAATGTAAGCAAATAAGCTGGTTCAAGATAATAATACTAAATTTAAGTTATTTGTCTTTATGTGAAGTGTATTTCGGAAATAAAAACATCTTATTGAACTGAAGTAAGTTGTAATTCGCATAAGATCAGTGTATCAATGTTAGTGTTAAGCTTATTCGATATAATACTCCATTTAAGGTAATCATCATTAAGCTATAGTCATTTCAAAATTTTAAACATCTACTTGAATTGAAAGAAGTTATTATTGGATTAAACGAATGTATGAATGTAACTCGAAAGACTATTGTAAGGTAACAATACTTCATTTAAGAAGCTAGTAATGTTTAAGTTATATTCAATCCGAAACTCAAAACATCTACATGAATTGAAACAAAATATTATTATATCAGATCAACGCATTAAATGTAAGTTAATAGAATAAAAAGAAATAAACAAAAAATTAGGTTAATTGTCATAAAGCTAACTTCACTTTAGAATTTAAAACTTATAGTTGAATTGAAACTAGTTGTTATTATAATAGATCAATGTATTAATTTGATTAATAACAATAGTATGTAACAGTATTAGTGATAGCAATAATAAAAAGTAGTAATAATAATAATAGTCGTAGTGGTCTTAATAATAATTTACTAGGATAGTTTGTCTTCTTAAGGCAAAATCCAAAACCAACTAATGTACAAAATCTAAACCGTTAGATCATCACAATTAAAGGCACACAAGAGAACAACACAAAGCACATGGATCATAGATATTAGCCATTGGATACAAACCATAAAACAAGCTGAACCTTTAGATCGTCATTTAATCTCTCAAGTTTCACCTTCTTCACCATCTCTCTCCTTCAAACCCATCTCCCATCCAAAACCCTACTAAATCTCCCACTCTTTTTCTCTGTTTATCTCATTGCTCCTCCCTCCATCTTCGTTTCCGGCTCACTCCGCCGAAATTCGACCACCACCACGCAGGCCTTCGCCACTAGCACACTTCCCTATGTCGCTGCTCTCTCTCTCTCTTGCTCCCGTTTCACCCCTACATCGCGCCACCATCGCAGTCGTGCCACTACCATAGCCCTATTCCTAATTAAAACAATTAGTTTAAATCGGTTTCAGTTCAATTCAGTTTCAGTTTGAATCAGTTCAGTTAATTCAGTTAAATATTCAGTTCAGTTCAGTTGATCGATCAACTTTTCAGTTTTCACGCTTATTTTCGATTTACGATTTGTTTCGATTCGATTGCGATTCAGTTTTGGTTTTTCATTTACAGTTTATTTCAGTTTCAGTTCATGATTTCAGTTACAATTACTTCCAGTTCAGTTTCATTTAGTAAAAATTTCAGTTATTTCAGTTCAACCAACAGTTCATTAACGAAACTGACAGCTCTATCTATGACCGGTCCAAAATTTGGGGATTGTGTATTTGGGGGTTTTTTTTTTATTTGCTACATTGTATTTTGCATACGATTTTAAATAATGTCACTTTTAATCTTTTTGGAGAGTATTTTTTGACTTATTTAATGTAAAATAAGGGGAAGCGTGAAAAAAGAGTACTTTTTGATGGAAAAAGATAAAAACAAATGTAATACTATTAATTTTTGGTAAGCCAAGTACTCCCTATAAGGAAAGTTTAAACCATGTAGCAGTTAAAAAAAACAATTATTTAAGGAAAAAGTAGTATTTAAAAAAACGAAGGGAGTACTAAATACTTCCTCTATTTTTTTAAAATGAAATATAGAGAAAGTGAAGAAATATTAAGGAGGCTAGAAGAGAATGTTACGTACACAAGTTAACAAGTACATTAGATGAGTTACGCAAAAAGGATCAGTCTGGTTTTAAACATTATGGGTTTTATAATGAGAAATTAAATGAGTTAACCAAAAAAGAGTTATCAAACAGACACCAATTCCATTAGAAAACGCTTCTCTGTCAATCTCCATTATTTTCAGCATCATAAACACCACCTACACGAAAAGTCAGTTTTCTCTCTCTACGCTCCCAACACCAAAACCCTAGGCGACCTTCGTTTTTTCACCAGCCGCACCAGCAGGCTCGCTGGTGGCCGACCTCGTTCCTGGTCGCCGGCGAGCCTGCCTGCCTTGTTTTTCTTTCGCTTTCCTTTCTTGTTCATTAGATCGTGTCTCCCCCTCCCCTGTTTCAGTCCTTAGTTTAGGTTTCCCAACCCCTTCCCCCGTGTTCGCTTCTGTTGGTCAGTCGCCGCCGCTTGTGGGTCTCGTGCGTGGCTCGGCGCCGGCTTGGTTAGTTCTTTTCTTTCCTTCTCTTTCGTGTTTGTCGGGATTCCCTTCCCCACCCCATGTTACGTCGCGTCATCGGGATTCCCCTTCCCCCCTCCCCCTCCCCTGGTTGGTTACTTGGTCAGTAGTTGTTTAGGTTTTTTTTGGTTTGTAGCTTCCCTTTCACGCTTTTGGTCGAGTCCTCAAGGTTAGGGTTCGGTGTTACGAACCCAGTGATGTATGTTTGGGTTTTTTTTATGTTTGTTATCTTCAGATCCGATGGCCCTGACCTTTTTGTGACTAGTAAAGCTGGGGTGTTCGTTGGTAGTGATCGGTGGGTAGTTCAAGGCTCTTGGTTTCCTATGACAAAGGAAGATCTAGGTAACCTGGTAGGTAGAGCCAATAATCCTGGAGTTAGGCATGAGGTTTTTGCCACTTTAGGATTTAAGCTGTTGGATAAGATGAGAGGAGGTTCTCTTTTAAGATTTATTGTGCGTCGGTCTTATGGGCTAGGGATTGTCAGTTTGGATCTTAGGATCTGCAAGTGGGGCGAAGTTTCTCAATCTAACTCGCTCCAAAGTCTCGTGATGGCTTCAAATGTCATCACCCCTAAAAAACGCATCTTGTGGGAGGCCCTCCAACTTGATTTGGAGCACGTCAAGACCTCCACCTCTTTCGAGTTTCAGTCCAGTGTGATTGAACTCTGGATACCCTCGCATCAGGGTCAGAAGTCACTAAGGAACGTGGCTTCCTTGTTAGTTGAATCAGGAGTCGGAGTAGTAGTTTCATCCAATGAATAATTCTCAGGACCACATTCTTTTATTTAGAGTCGGAGTAGTAGTTTCATACCTGCTGTAAATCAATTATGCTTCGTTTGCATTGTCTAATTTTCTTTTTCAAGCGAGTTCCTACCATATTTGAAGTTCCTTTCAAAGTTGAGTGTCTTCGCCTTTTCTTTTTATCTGATAACTCAAGCACCTTCACACCCACAAATTTAAGGCACAACATTATCTCATTAGTCATTAATCATTATTAGCTCACTGTATATATATATGCAGGTCACCAGAGAAGTTAAACTGTAATAAATTGAAGTTATTTTTCAGAAAATTGTTAAAATAACAACTGAGAATTGCATGTCGAACTGGTTATTTAACAAAAGTCACACTCATAGATTGAATATACCACTTTGGAGACATAAATCAAGCTTATTCTTAAAATAATGAAGATAGATTAATAATGTTAGAAATGATAGAAATATAAAAGAATTAAACAATAATACCTTTTTCAAAGGTAGTTGCTTCGCCTGTCTTCCAAAAAATATGGTTAATTTAAGATCCTAGCTCATTCACTATGATGTGGAGTATTTCGCTTCCACCGACAGACACACTACCGAAAGTCCGAAAGGGTGCTTCCGATCTCTTCAATAATTGATTTCCCTGGACTATAAATGAAATACTCCTATTTGGGGATGAAAAGTCCACAGACACGGTAAAATTGACTTACAAGTCAATGGTAACGCGCCTATTGAGTAATGAGTCATTATTCGAAATTCCAAATAAAGCGGAACAATTGTTCTATAACCGGTCCAAAATTTGGGGATTATGTAGCTTGAATATCTAACTAGTATTTGGGCCCGGGCGTAGCCCCGGGTGGTATTTTTTTCAAACTTGATATGCATTTTTATCCATTCGCATTAAAATATATTAAAGAAAACTCAACAATTAAAAGGTACAAATATAATACTATGGACATTTAAAGCATGATTAAAAGTTGGTTGAGATGGTAATTGTGCCATGGATAATAGCAAAAGGTCGCGTGTTCAAATCTTGTTGCAAGCCAATTTCACTTTTGTTAATTGACATGACATATATACACATTGGACAATTCTAGTAGAGTGACAGAGGTGTCATGTGGCGTATAGACGTTGTCACGCACGCCTTTTAATATATTAGTATAGATATTCACTCCGTTTTTTTTAAATTTGCTACATTGTGTTTTACATAAGATTTTAAGTAATGTCACTTTTAATTTTTTTAGAGAGTATTTTTTTGACTTATTTAATGTAAAATAAAGGGAAACGTGAAAAAAGAGTACTTTTTTGTGGAAAAAGAGAAAATTAAATGTAATACTATTAATTTTTGGTAAGCCAAGTACACCTATAAGGAAAGTTTAAACCATGTAGCAACTAAAAAGAAACAATCATTTAAGGAAAAAGTAGTATTTAAAAAAACGAAGGGAGTACTAGAAATATAGAGAAAGTGAAGAAATATTAAGGAGGCTAGAAGAGAATGTTACGTACACAAGTTAACAAGTACAGTGACTATTCCTAACAAGGATCTAGTTCTTTATGCACATTATGGTAACGAACAACGGATACCTAAAACATAAGCGTTCATGCGTTATCAATCAATCAAATTTAAGGCAGCTCTATAGCATGGAAATTCAGACACCAGTACTAGTGGTGATAAGGATAGATTCAGAGGATTTGATCATGTTGTAGAGTTCCGTTGCAACGTCCACCATGGTTGGCCTACTGCCTTCTTCAGTTTCCGTGCACCTAAGTGCAAGCTCTATAGCTCCACTCAGTTGAGTATCTGCTACACCGATTTCATTGATTTCTGGACCTACAATGTCACCAATGCGCTTTTCTCTAACCTTTTCAGTTACCCATTTAATTATATGAGTCCCCTGATGATCAGTAATGACATCCTTTTCTGTCAAGAGCACAAGAAAAAGCACGCCAAATGAATACACATCTACGCACTCTGCCGCTCTGCCATGATGATGGCATTCAGGTGCCACCCATTGAGAATTCCTGGTCTCTTTTTCAAGATGTTCTACCACATATTTTTCACCCTCTGGAATGGAAACACAATACTTGTAGTTGAACAATTTGGCAGTTTTGTCTTTATCCAAGAAAACATTATCAGGTTCCAAGTTCCTACCTGTGAAAAGTTGTGTGAAAATCAGAAACAACACGAGATATTTCCCATGCGATCCTTAGCCTGTCCTTCCATTCTAATAGAGGTAGCTTATTTTGGTTCTCATCTCTGAATAATAGACAATCTTCAAGAGTTTCAGCTACCATCCACTCATAGACAAGAACTGGAAATTTAGTCTCAAGGCAACATCCTAGTAGTTTATGGACATTATTATGAGCAGCCATCTGTGTAGCAACCACAATTTCACGCGATAGCATCTTTAAGAACTTATTAGCAGATGTTGGATCCTTAAATAAACCACTTGATAGCTTTACAAAGACAGCTCTTCCTTCCCAAGAACCCTGGTACCATGAAAAATGTTTTAGCCAGGACCATGTATCTAGATTGTTTATGTACAATTCCTCGGACCACGTATCAAGATTGTTTATAGACAACTCCTCGTTAATATAGAACTCCACATTCATGTTGTTAAGTTCATCAATTGAGAAGTAACGTATAGGGTCTACTCTGCCATGAAACAAGGAAGTGCTTTCTGCAAGTACCATAGATTCGTTCTTTACAATGTCTTCTCTGCTTCTTCGGAAAATCTGGTATATGCCCTCTCCCTGCATCAATCAATGAAATTAATAAAATCATCTCACTTTTAAAGCTTCAAAAATGGAAATTCATACCATCCCATCTACTATAGCTTCTCTTATCATTGTTTCCTATTTCACTCGCCATTGACCATACTGACCCTTTTCTTTTATATGTGCAGCATGCACCCAGAAAATGTGGAATGAAAAAGTGGCAAAAGGGCTACCTCAAGATATAGAATCATCAAGGATCCCAAGATCTAAATAACTAATTAAAGTGATAGACACATGTTTAAGGGGGAAAATTCACAAAGCAAATTTCAAAACTTTCCTCTAGCCTTTTATTGTCTAGGATGGTGTTGTTTGCAAGTGCTAATTTGGGTAAACTACTAAACTTGACATGTTATGAATCAGAATAATCCATGAAAAAAAAAAACGACAACCTCGTCCATTGATATGTCTCATCAACAAACAAAACCTCTTTTGAACTGCATTAAGCAAGGTGAAGAAAAATACACACTTGACTTGAAAGATGTACCTGTAAAAGACTGGTAGTAGGTATAGATACAGAGGATCGAATCATATTCTTGAGCTTAGTTGCAACCTCCACCATAGTTGGTCTATTGTAAACTTCTCTTGCCATACACATGAATGCGAGCTGTATACATGCACTCAGCTGGTGGTCTTCAATTCTTGTCACCCCTTTTCTAGTAATTGCAGGATCTAGAATCTCGCTAATGCGGTTATCTTTGAAGCATTGCAATGCCCACATACATAAATTCATATGGGTATCTAGCAATATAGCATTCTTTCCAAATAAGAGCACAAGCAAAAGCACACCAAATGAATAAACGTCTATACTTGCTGCCACTCTTCCAGGGATGTTGATATTCGAGTGCCACCCATTTTGAATCCCTGTTCTCTTCTCCAAAATCTTCTACCAATAATTCCCCTTCGATAGGAATAGAAACACAACGACTGAAGTTGGACAATTTTGCAGTGTTGTCTTGGTCCAAGAAAACATTATCCAGTTCAAAGTTCCTAAGGATGATAGGCCTATGATAAGCTGTGTGAAAATCGGATATAACATGAGATATTTCCCCTGCTATCCTTAGCCTGTCCTTCCACTCTAATAGAGGTAGCTTGTTATGGTTCTCATCTTTGATTAATATACGATCTTCAAGAGTTTCAGCTGCCATCCACTCATAAACAAGAACCGGAAACTTAGTCTCAAGGCAACATCCTAGTAGTTTATGGACATTATCATGAGAAGCCATCTGTGTAGCAACCACAATTTCACGCGAAACCTTTGATCGGATTTCATTAGAAGACGCGGGACCCTTGAGTACGCTTTCTGGTAGCTTTACTAGAATAGCTCTCCCCTCCCAAGAACCTTGGTACAAATCACAACATTTATGCCATAACTCCACATTCATGTTGTTGAGCTCATCAACTGAGAGGTAAAGGATAGGATTCATTCTACCGCCATAAAAGGAAATGCTTTCTTCAAGTAAAGTGGCTTCATTATTTATAAAATTTTCTTTGCTTCCCTGGAAATTTTTGTATATGCACTCTTCCTACAAAATGAAATTATCAAACTCTTTACGTAAAGAAGTTGAGACATGACATCCCCTTCATTGTTCTGGTATAAGGTTGTACTCCTTCCCTTCCTATTTGTTCTTCTATAAGGAATATAGGAAGAAATCAATCTATAAGCACTTTTTGAACCATCTTACTTACTTTTTGGAACTTCTCTCTTAGTGTGGAACTTCTCTCTTATTCTATAGTACTTCTATCTTACTATTTGTTGTCCAAATAAGGTAATATTCTTTATAGGAAGAACTTTGAGGAACATCCCAATGCGGAAAGTAGAAAGAACAAATAGGTACAGGGCGAGTAATTTTATACCATTGAATTCTATTATATAGGTAGGAGATTAAATACATCTACATAGTATAGGGAAGGAGGAAGCGAAATAAGCCAATATTCTAGTTTTTAATTCTCTCCTCTAATATTTAGGGAAGAACGAAGTGCTCGAGTTGGAGACTAAAAACATCTACATAATATATATATATAAGCATCACTAATTAGAGAGGGGAATTAATCTGAGCATCTCTGATTAAAGAGGGGAATCTAAGGAATTGTCTCCAATATGAGTATGAGACGGAATGTTTGCAAATTTTGAAACATATTTTATATCTGTCTCAAATTCCGACTATAAATAGCCTTTTTTTTTGTAGTGAATAGGCACATTACTACCTTATATGACAAAAACCTTTCTCAAGCCTTTTTCTGTTTATATAATTGTGTATGTAAGTATTAATTTAGGTAAAGTAATAAAACTTGATACATGATTGTAAAATCAGGATAGTTCATGAATAAACACAAAGCAACAAGGATCTATTGTTCTCTCACCAAAAAATAGTTTTTCTAATAAATTCTAATGAATTCCGGTAAGTTCTAATGTGTCAGATTGGTTTCCATAAGTTCCAATGACTATAAGTTCTAACACATTATATAATAAGATTCAATAAGTTAAACTTCAGTTAAGTCAAGACAATTTTCAATAAGTTCAATTCAAATAAATTCAGGAAAAATAAGGTGAAGAGAATGCACCCTTAGACATATATCTCAGCAACAAATGAAAACCTCTCATAGAATACATTTAAAGCTGAATGATGTCAAAGAATACACTTGTTCGGGAAAGTCATTACCTTAGTTGATGTAATCATGTTCTTGAGCTCAGTTGCAACTCCCACCATTGTTGGTCTGTGGTTTCCTTCTACTGTGATGCACCTGATTGCAAGCTCTATAGATGCTCTCAGCTGGAGGTCTTGAATGGTTGTTACTATGGTTCTAGTAATTGCAGGATCTACAATGTTGCTGATGAGCTTTTTTTTTACGCCATTCTGCACCCAAGTACGTAACTCAGTCACTCCATCATATGTCTCTCCTGTAATCACATCAGTGTAATAATCATATGGCTTCTTTCCTGTCAAGAGCATGAGAAAAAGCATACCAAATGAATACACATCTGCACTCTCTGCTACTTTGCCATGGTGGTATCAGGTGCCATATAGCCAATACTCCCTGGTATCCGATCTATCTCAACAAATTCTTCACCCTCCGGTATCGATATAGAAAGACTATAATCGGACAATCTGGCAATATTGTCCTGGTCCAAGAACACATTGATAGGTGTCAAGTGCCCGTGGATGATGGGCCTTGGAAAAGCAAATGAAGATAGGCAACCGCATGAGATATTTCCCAAGCAATCCTTAGCCTTGTCCTTCCACTCTAATACTTGTTTGTTTCGGCCATTCTCATCTCCGACAAGTATACAATCCTCAAGAGTTCCATGTGCCATCCATTCATAAACAAGAAGAGGACATTCAGTCTCAAGACAACATCCTAATATTTTGTGGGCATTATTATGAGTAACCATCTGTGTGGCAACCACTATTTCCCGCAAAAAATACTCTTTCCGATTGTCAGTTACATCAGGCTTCTTTACCAATACAACTATTCCCTCCCAAAAACCACGATACAGGTCGCGGAAACCCTCTCGATAATAAGGATGTTTTTCCACATTCATCTTGTTAAGATCATCAACCGAGAAATGGCGAATAGGATTCGCCTTACCATGAAACAGAGAGATGCTTTCTTCAACTACCCATGCTCCATGCTTTATATAATGTTTTTCGCTTCCCCGAAAATCCCAGTATTTGTCAGTTGGCTGCATCAAGCAACATATACAACAGATTTTATATTCTCCAATGGAAGTAAATGAATTGAAATCATTCACTGAATTCAACAGATTTTGTGCATCATGCAACAAATTGTTGGTTTGAATTCTCTTAGGTAGAGTACTTACATACCTGTGAGTCCATTCTTCTTCGATTCCATACTCGTCTTACTTTATTTTCCTTGTGAGTTAACATCATTGAAGTTCCCTTTAAAAGTTCAGAGTCTTCACTTTACCTAGCAAATGAAACAGCATTTGCCTTCTATCACGAAGTTAAGGCATAACATTGCCTACTTCCAATCTATGTAGAACAAAATTTGTTCCAATTAAAGAGCAATCGGCATTCGCTTTTTTGTATAACATTTGTAAAATAAGTTACACAACATTTCTTATTTTCTAATTTCTATACAACATTATACTCCAACTATCTTATACAGCATATGTCATTACTATTTCATGGAACAATACTAATTTTACCTTCTTTTTCAAACAAAATTTACTACATTTATTTACATAAATGCGATGAAACTTAGTTTGGATTTAGGGATTTCTCCATGAGCTCAATTTATGCATGTGATCTAGAATTTTCATCATGAATTTAATATTTTGAAAAGTTGAAATTGTTGAAAATTAAAGATATCTCCCACAAATAGTTAATTAACACTGAAAATTACAATATCATTGATAGATTGGAGACTTGAATCAAGCTAAATTTTGAAGAATGAAGATACATTAATAATTTAAGAAATTATAAGGAGTACTCTATATAAAGGAAAAAAAAGAAAGAATACCTTTTTGAACTTCAATGGCAGTCGTCTTTCTGCAAAATAATATGGTTGATTTGAGATCCCAAGCTCATTAACTCATTCACATATGTTGTTTTTTATACGACTCACACTGGAGCTTCCAGTTTCTTCAATGATTACTCCTAATTTCCAAAAATATTATGTTGATAGGGAGATGAGATGTCAATAGACACCCCCACAATTCACTTAAGAAGTCTTTCTTTCGATATTAATACTTGGCTTCTATTCCGTTATACCCTTGTATTATTTTATTTAGTGGAACTAATTTAACTTATACATAGTTTAACTAGATTAGTTCCACTAAATTGAAAGTAAACGAAATTAATAACGTATAATTAACGGTAGGGGCATTGTACATTAAAAACTGTAAGTTTGAGGGTACCGTGTGGAATTTAAAAAAAAAGGATGGGGTATAACGTAGAAATTGAAGAAACACAAGGGTATAACGTAGAAAACCCATTAATACTTTCAAACTCCATTTGGTTTTTATTAGTTTATCAGTGACTTTTGACACTATTCACATACATGACTTTGACTATCTCTTGTGATTTGTACTTAAAAGAAAAATATAGTCATGTGAGATCATGTTAGATTTGTTTCAATGTGTGTTATCCAAATATCAATTTTTATAATATTTGCTTATTGATAATTAGAAATATTAAGATCCAAATTAATGTCTCGACAAATGTGCTCCAAAGATTTGGGTGTTCTGAAGTATTTTTTGGGCATTGAGGTTGCCCGTAGTCCTGCAGGCCTGTTTTTGTGTCAACGTAAATACTCCATGGATATTTTGTCTGAAGCTGGTATGCGTGGCTGTAAGCCAATTGATACTCCTATGGAGCAGAACCATAGTCTTGCATCTATTGTTGGTCTTCCATTTGCTTATCCTGATCAATACCGACGCCTTGTTGGACGGTTGGTCTACTTGTCTGTTACTCGACCTGAGTTGAGTTATGCCGTTCATACTTTAGCGCAATTTTTAAGTTCTCCTCAAGTTCCACATTGGGATGCTGCTATCCGTGTTTTGCGTTACATTAAGGGTAGTCCTGGTCAAGGTGTGATGTTTCGTCCTATGTCTGACTTGTGTTTAACAGCGTTCTGTGATAGTGATTGGGCGGCCTGTCCTCATACGCGTCGTTCTTTGACTGGCTATTTAGTCTTCTTGGGACGTTCTCTTGTTTCTTGGAAGACCAAGAAGCAACCTACTGTTGCACGTTCGTCCGCTGAGGCTGAATATCGTGCTATGGCAGTTACTACTTGTGAGTTGAAATGGTTAAAATCTTTATTGTTTTCTCTTGGGATTTTTCATTCGAAGCCTATGCGTTTATTTTGTGATAGCCAATCTGCCTTACACATTGCTAAGAATCCTGTCTTCCATGATCGTACCAAGCATATCGAGGCAGATTGTCATTTTGTTCGTGATGAGTTAGTTTCTGGTAATCTTTCTACTTCGTATGTTCCTACTGGTCATCAATTAGCTGATATCTTAACTAAGGCGCTTGGCAAAATGCTTGGTTTGGCTTCTTATTGCACAAGTTGGGCATCCGGAATTTGCATGCTCCAACTTGAGGGGGAGTGTTAGGAATTCTAGGTGATTTAGAATTCTAGATAGTTGTGGAAAGTTGTATTTACAAATCCTAGTCGGTGTATTCTTATGCTTTAGGTTGTACTATAAATACGTTGGTTTTGTCATTAATAAAGTTTTGAGCAGTTCAATTTAATATTCTCCATAGTTTATCAATATCATTGATAGATTGGAGACTTGAATCAAGCTAAATTTTGAAGAATGAAGATACATTGATAATTTAAGAATTACAATATCATTGATAGATTGGAGACTTGAATCAAGCTAAATTTTGAAGAATGAAGATACATTAATAATTTAAGAAATTATAAGGAGTACTCTATATAAAGGAAAAAAAAAGAAAGAATACCTTTTTGAACTTCAATGGCAGTCGTCTTTCTGCAAAATAATATGGTTGATTTGAGATCCCAAGCTCATTAACTCATTCACATATGTTGTTTTTTATACGACTCACACTGGAGCTTCCAGTTTCTTCAATGATTACTCCTAATTTCCAAAAATATTATGTTGATAGGGAGATGAGATGTCAATAGACACCCCCACAATTCACTTAAGAAGTCTTTCTTTCGATATTAATACTTGGCTTCTATTCCGTTATACCCTTGTATTATTTTATTTAGTGGAACTAATTTAACTTATACATAGTTTAACTAGATTAGTTCCACTAAATTGAAAGTAAACGAAATTAATAACGTATAATTAACGGTAGGGGCATTGTACATTAAAAACTGTAAGTTTGAGGGTACCGTGTGGAATTTAAAAAAAAAGGATGGGGTATAACGTAGAAATTGAAGAAACACAAGGGTATAACGTAGAAAACCCATTAATACTTTCAAACTCCATTTGGTTTTTATTAGTTTATCAGTGACTTTTGACACTATTCACATACATGACTTTGACTATCTCTTGTGATTTGTACTTAAAAGAAAAATATAGTCATGTGAGATCATGTTAGATTTGTTTCAATGTGTGTTATCCAAATATCAATTTTTATAATATTTGCTTATTGATAATTAGAAATATTAAGATCCAAATTAATGTCTCGACAAATGTGCTCCAAAGAAATGGGTAAATTAATAAAAATCGGAGTGAGTAGATCAGAAGAAGCGAACGATTGGTCATTTGGTCCATCACACATTCACACACATGGGTCATGGGGGCTGGGGCCACCTTAATATTAGGGTCCATTCAACTAAATTTTTTAGATTTATCTAACAAAGGATGAATTCACTTCACCCTTTTTCTTAAAAAAGCTTCAAGTATTATAAAATTTTATTAACTTATACTCCCTCTGTTTTTTTTATCTTTCTCACTTGAAATCTTGGTATTATTCATACTTAGAGAGAATCTTCTCAATTTTTTTTTTCAATTTATAAGAAAAAATATAATCATGTGGAATCTTGTTTGATTCGTCTCAATTAGTACATTATTAATATTCAATCGTTATAATTTTTACTAATATATAATGAAAGATATTTAAGTTCACAGAGGTGCATTGGGAGACACGCACAGGAAAGTGAGAATAATAAAAAAAACAGAGGGAGTACTACCTTAGTTTTTTTTTATACTCACAAACGTCATAAGTAATAAAAAAAACTTGCACAAAAACCAAAGTGAGGAGAGAGATAAATGGAATATCATGTGCTAGGAGAGAAAAGGAGACAATATATATATTGTCAAATCTGTCAACATTGCAAGTAACATAGAACTTCCTAAAATGAGAAACATTGTAAGTATTAAAAAATAGAGGAACTAATAAATTTAGATAAGTTTTAATAAATTCCAACACCATTTAAAATAAGTCTTTGAGAGTTCTATTGAAATCCAATAAGATAAACTCTAATAAGTTATAATAACTTTAAATAAGTTCAATTCAAATAAAATAGGATATATAAGTTAAAGCTAATGTGTCCTAAATATCTTTTTATCCAGTAGACTTCCCACATATAGATTATACGGCAACGACAAGTGCACACACTTTATGCTGATCCGGGGATCTAAGTAAGCAACTTCTTTCATTTTATGGAAAGCGGGACTTCTTAAGAAGTGTAAATTTTTACATGTTCGCCAACCTAATAGATTGACATACTTCTATACTTGGAAACTTCTACACTGATGTGTTATAATGTCAATCGCAAAAAGACTTAGATAAGTTGACTTCAAGCTAGAAAGTTCATACTTCCTCTATTCTGATTTAGTTGCAACATGGGAGGAGACACATTAATTAGGTGAGGAGAGAGCGAACTAGAAAGATATGTAGAGTCGTAGAAGGGACCAGGGTTAGGAGGAGAAAGATAGAAAAAGTATTCAAAATAGGTAATGTTGCAACTAAAAAAAACCGGTATTAGTTTAAGGGACGACTTATGAGTTATGTTATGACCAATAGGTTCATATGAATGAAATTCATTTTCACGTGAACATAACACACTATAACTCTATAAGTAATACAAGAGTTGTATCTAAAAGTGGCCAGTGTGTCCCCTCAAAAAAAAAAAAAAAAAAAAAAGTGGCCAGTGTGTCTGCCAGCCCGGATCAATCGGTCAATTGGGTCATACTTGTTAGCAATCCTGCACTTATTCGAGCGAACGCGAGGGATCCACCTGATCGATCAGGTGTGGACGCTACTGATCTTGTCTATGGTTATTGATATTAAGCTTTTAACTATACCCTTTTATCTGAATAATCAAATTTATTTGAGATTGATTAAGGATCATATTAAGCTAGCTAGGGACTTCATCCTCTTGCATATGGGATTTTCTTTGCGTACGTTCACTCTCATGCAGGACAGCAGTCAGCAGAAGACAATTGTCAACCGGACCTCCCTTCACCAAGTAATTCAAGCAGGATGTGTGAATTGTGATCCTAAATAATCTGACTTCAAATCTGCATTAGTCAATATGAAACCAATATACTAATATAGATGTGTAACACACTATATTTCTTTTAAAAGAATTTTATAAACCAATATGATAACAAACAAATAGTCTACTAACATATTGTAACACAAGTGAGTGAAGTCAGGTAAGCAAGTTATATAGATCCGAGCTTGAATAGCACGACGTGACGACGTTAATTGTTACAATGACGAAGTTTATTCTTATAATTAAATATATAGTCTTAATTCTAGTTCGCACCTATTTATGGGCTCACTTAGGCCTTGGCATAGAAAACTTGAAACATAGACAACTCAAGCATTACGAAGACTCGTTCTACAACGTATTTCGAATCCAACATAATCTATTAACTGAATACAAAACATTGAATTGCAGCGGTCATTAAGTGGCCTATTGCTGCAGTTTAATTTAGCCGCGCCACAATTAAGGGCGCAACAATAAGTAATTCTTATTGCTGCGGTTTTTAACCGCAACAATACGTTGACCTATTGTTGCGGCTTCTTCCCAAAACCGCAACAATAGGTGTTTTTTTATAGTAAAAAACAAGTCTATTGGTTGCGGTTTTGGGAAGAAACCGCGGCAATAGGTGCACCTTTTTAAAACCTTTTTTTAAAATTTTAATATTCAGACGATTTTCAGCATCAAAATGCAATGAAACCAAAAGTAACTGAAAAAAATGGTACTGTACATTGAATTACAATATCTGAATGATGAAAATACTAGTATAAAATCAAAAATAATGAAAACTAAAAATTACAATATCTGAACGATGAAATAATAAAAATCAGATAACCTAATCAAACTAGAACTAAAGAAAAAAAATTGAAAGGAAGGAAAAAATTGAAACTAATTACATAGAAATGAAAAAAAAACCAAATGCGATTTCACGAACGAAGTAGACGAAAAGGAGGCTTCAGAACAGCCACAAGCCACGAGCGACTGCGATTAAGGAGCCACGAGCGACGACGAATCAGGAGTCACGAGCGACGGAAACTAAGGAGCTAATGCAAGAGCGACGGCGTCCCACGAGCGACAGCGATCCACGAGCGACGGCGATCCCTAGCCATGAGCCAAGTCGGAAGACAAGGATGGGAGTGTTGGTGCTGGTGTTTGGTTGCCGGTGAAGATGAGAGGGGAAAGAGGCCTTGAGATGAAAGAGGAGAGAGGGACGGCGAGTCGGCAACGATGAGAGGGGAGAAAGGGCCGGCAACAATGTGAGGGGAGAGGAGAGATAGGCGTGAGAGGAGAGAGAGGACCAGAGATAGGCGTGAGAGGAGAGAGAGGACCACAGAGGGGAGAGAGAGGCGTGAGAGGAGAGAGAGGCGTGATAGGAGAGAGATTGAAATTGTGAAATTGTGAGATAGGCGTAAGATTATAAGTGTCGCGTACGAACCCTAATTTTTAAATGTTATTGCTGCGGTTCTTTGTGGTTACTGCAACAATAGATCTTTCAAATTCCCATTGAGACCTATTGCTGCGGTTTTCTGCCAGAATCGCAGCAATAGGTTGATTTACGAATTTCCCTTTTTTTAACGTGGTGAATTGTTGCGTATGGGTAAAACCGCAGCAATTCAACCGCAAGAATAAACAATGATTCTACTAGTGAAAGACAATAATACAAAGGCTGCTGGCAATACGACATAATTTTTTTTCGAGACGGAGGTATAATTTCTAAGGGTCAAGTAAATTAACAAACTTTCTTATCTTTGTTTATGCTTATTATTATTTTTGCTTGGAGTTACTAACATTCTATTCATGATGTAGAATGTTAATATATTCTTGCGATTGTAAGTATTATATATTATACTAACTCCCTGCAATATTTTTATTTCTTATCCATGAATGTTAATATATTCTTGCGATTGTAAGGAAACGTTGTAATTAGTATGAGAAAATAATATTTTTAGCAATATATTGAGCTCAAATTTGACATATTTTGCCATACTTTTTTCCAACTTATTTTTCTTTCTAATCAATTTTTCCAACTCAAATTTGTTTATATTCCCCATTTTAGTTTCACTTATCTACTTTAATTTATCTCATATTAGTGGAGACCACTTGTTTCCAACATATCTCTTCTTTTTCAGTATCTTTTACTGTAAACCACAAGGGATATGTAGTAATAAGATAAGAACAAAGGAAGTATGTCCTTTTCATTTTAATTATACCTAAATCATACACCTAGCAATTTTTGTAATAATTTAGGTTGTATGTTCAAAATCAAATTAAACTCTAATTTTTTCTTGTCCGAAATTTCTTATACGTATTTAAATTTATGCATGACTCTATTTTTATAATAGATAAAAAAAAATTAATGACTGACAATTCTATGTGGCGCTCTTTATGCTCTTAAAAAGTTTATATAAGTTATAATAAGTTATGCTACCTCCATTCTTTAAACTCATAACGTTGCAAGTAACAAAAACTTGCACAAAAACCATTGAGAAGAGAGAGGTAAAAGATATACATGCATGTGCTAAGAGAGTAAAAGAGACAATATATTGCCAAAATTGTCAATGTTGTAAGTAACAGAGAACTTCCTAAAATGAAAGACGTTGCAAGTATTAAAAAAAAAGAGGAAGTAATAAATTTTGATAAGTTCTAATAAATTCCATCACCTTTTAAAATATGTCTTTGAGAGTTCCAATTATTTCAAATAAGATAAACTCTTATAAGTTTAAAGGCGTTCAACTCAAATAAGATAGGATAAATAAGTTAAAGCTAACGCATACTAAATATCTTGTTACTCAGGCAACTCGTAGGAAACTTCCCACCTATAGACTATAAGGCAACGACAATTTCACATACTTCTACTGATTGATGAGGGGATCTAAGTAAACAACTTCTTTCATTTCTGAAAAGCATAACTTCTTGAAGTAAAAAAAAAAAGCATAACTTCTTAAGAAGTCTAAAGTTTTACAATTTTGCCGACCTAATAGACTGGCATACTTCTACTCTTCTAAACTTCTGCATTCATGTTTTATAATGTCAACCGCACGAC
Source organism: Beta lomatogona (assembly GCA_947646795.1). NCBI lineage: Eukaryota > Viridiplantae > Streptophyta > Magnoliopsida > Caryophyllales > Amaranthaceae > Beta > Beta lomatogona. Next base: position 18,969 of record CANSNZ010000895.1, on the reverse strand, counting down.
TTGGATAAGTTGACTTCAAGCTTAAAATTTCATACTAGCTTCCTCTCTTCAGATTTAGTTGCAACATGGGAGGAGACACATTAATTAGGTGAGGAGAGAGCGAGATAGAAAGATATGTAGAGTCGTAGAAGGGACCAGGGTTAGGAGGAGAAAGATAGAAAAAGTATTTAAAATAGGTAATGTTGCAACTAAAAAAACAGATACTAGTTTAAGGGGCAACTTATGATTTATGTAATGACCAATAGGTTCATATGAATGAAATTCAGGTTCATGTGAACATAACACACTATAACTCTATAAGTAATGCAAGAGTTGTATCTAGAAGTGGCCAGTGTGTGTCAGCCCGGATCAAGCCGTCAATCGGATCATGCCTGTTAGCAATCCTGCACTTATTCGAGCCAGCCCGAGGGATCCACCTGATCGATCAGGTGTGGACGCTACTGATCTTGTTAATGGTTATTGATATTGAGCTCTTAACTATACCCATTTATCCGAATAATCAAATTTACTTGAAATTGATTAAGGATCATATTAAGCTAGGGACTTCAACTTCTGGCATATGGGATTTTCTTTGCATACGTTCACTCTCATGCAGGATAGCAGTCAGTAGAAGACATTTGTCAACCGAACCCCCTTCACCAAGTAATTCAAGCAGGATGTGTGAATTGTGATCCTAAATAATTTGACTTCAAATCTGCATTAGTCAAATATGAAACCAATATACTAATATAGATGTGTAACACACTAAATTTCTTTTAAATGAATTTTACAAACCAATATGATAACAAACAAATAGTCTACTAATATAGTAATATGTAGTAACACAAGTGAGTGAAGTCAGGTAAAAAAGTTATTTAGATATGAGCTTGAATAGCAAGACGTGACGACGTTAATTGTTACAATGACGAAGTTTATTCTTAAAATTAAATATTTTATCTTAATTCTAGTTCGCACTTATTTATGGGCTCACTTAGGCCTTGACATACAAAACTTGAAGCATATACAACTCACTCATCACGAAAACTCAATCTACAACGTATTTCGTATCAACATAATCTATTAACTGAATACAAAACATTAATTTGCAGTAGTCATTAAGTGGTCTATTGTCGTGGTTTTATCCGCTCCTCAATTAAGGGCGCAACAATAATTAATTCTTATAGTTGCGGTTTTTAATCGCAGCAATACGTTGACCTATTGCAGCGGTTTCTTCCCAAAACAGCAGCAATCTGTGTTTTTATATTAAAAAACAAGTCCATTGGTGCGATTTTGGGAAGAAACCGCAGTAATAGTGCACCTTTTTTTAGTTTTTTTTAATTTAAATATTCAGACTATTTTCATCATCAAAATGCAATAAAACCAAAAGTAACTGAAAAAAAAAACTAGTAGAGTACATTGAATTACAATATATGAACGATGAAAAAACTAGTATAAAATCGAATTTAATGAAAACTAAAAATTACAATATCTAAACGATGAAATAATAAAAATCAGATAACCTAATGAAACTAGAACTAAAGAAAAAAATTGAAAGGAAGGAAAAAATTGAAACTAATTACATAAAAATGAAAAAAAAAAAACAACTGTGATTTCACGAACAAAGTAGACGAAAAGCAGGCTTCATATTAGCCACAAGCCACGAGCGACTGCGATTAAGGAACCACGAGCGATGGTAAATCAGGAGCTAAGAACGACGGAATTAAAATCAGGAGCCAAGAGCGACGACGACCCACGACCCACGAGCGACAACGATCCACGACCCACAAGCGACGGCGATTCTTAGCCACGATCCAAGTCGGAAGACAAGGATGAGAGTGTTGGTGTTGGTGTTTGGCCACCGGTGAAGATGAGAGGGGAAAGAGGCCGTGAGATGAAAGAGGAGAGAGGGACGACGAGTCGGCAACGATGAGAGGGAAGAGGGTGTCGGCGACAATGTGAGGGGAGAGGAGAGATAGGCGTGAGAGGAGAGAGAGGACCATAGATAGGCGTGAGAGGTGAGAGAGGACCACAGAGGGGAGAGAGAGGCGTGATAGAAGAGATAGTGAAATTGTGAGATAGGAGTAAGATTATAAGTGTCGCGTGCGAACCCTAATTTTTAAATGTTATTACTGCGGTTTTTTGTGGTAACCGCAACAATAGATCTTTCAAATTTCGTCGAGACCTATTGCTGCGGTTTTCTGCCAGAACCGGAACAATAGGTTGATTTAAGAATTTTCCTTTTTTTTGACGTGGTGAATTGCTGCGTATGGGTAAAACCGCAGCAATAAACAATGATTCTACTAGTGAAAAGCTGTTGGTAATACGACACAAATCTTTTTCGAGGCTCGTTCTAATTCGATCCAAGATCCGTGCAAGTCAACGACCCGGACAGAGGTATAATTTCTGAGGGTCAAGTAAATTAACAAACTTTAGTATCTTTGTTTATGCTTATTATTATTTTCTTGAAGTTACTAACATTCTATTCATGATGTAGATTGTTAATATATTCTTGCGACTATAAGTATTGTATATTATACTAAGTACTAACTCCCTGCAATATTTTTATTTCTTATCCATGAATATTAATTTTTATGTCTGATGGCAATATTTATCACCATGTACATTACCTAAATAATTGTTCTAACATTAATCAGATAATATGACAACTTGCTAGGAACCCAATAATATGATTGTTAAATAACTTATCACTAAAAAAGTAGTATTTTTATGTGTTTTATGAACCAACCTAGACTAATCTTTTTTAGGGTGTTTAAAATTATGTGGTCATTTATTTGCATAAAACTTGCTATGAATTGTGTTAAGTAGAGGCCAGTAACGGGCAAATGTGGTTCATGACCGTGTTCGTACCCTCACCCCCCAAACTCAATTTTTGGTTTCTAACCAACTATGGAGTCATGACGGTAAAATCTACATTGGATGAATCCCTATGATATCCCTAAGTTTCAAAATATCCAATTAGGTTTATGAGTCTTCATCTAAAGATTTATTGGTGACTTCAAAACGTTCTTTTAATAAAACCTTAACGATGAGGTGGTCAAGTACCCGCTCATACTGTGTAGAAGAAATAAATTTTGATAAGTTTTAATAAATTCCATCACCTTTTAAAATATTATTCTCTAGTCTTTCCTTTCTATACATTATTCATATGTATGATATATGCTTCATTGCTTTCATCACATTTCAGATGTATATTTTTGCTAATCAAGAATGTTCTTACGCCTAATCAGATAATTTTGGACAATTGATTTAGGATCCTTGTAATTTGGTTGCATAAATAACATATCACTAGAAATTAGTCTTTTGCGTGTTTTTCTGTAAAAATACTTATAATATTAGGTTATAAGTTATGTTTTTTGGTTAATAAGTTTGGTTTTGGATATAGTTATGGTTGTTAGTTTCATAGTTATTGCTTTCGAGTTACTAGTTATGGTTTTGGGTTAAATGGAAGTATTATTTTAGGTTAATAGTTATTATATTTTGGTAAATATTATGGTTTTAGGTTCCTAGTTATGTTTTATTTGTTGATAGTTATGATTTTGGGGTTAATAGTTATGGTCAGTCAATATTTTTGATTTCTGGTTTAACTTATTGGTTGTAGAGCTTGACTCATACTTCCTTTGTTCTATAATTATTGCAACATATAAACCCCATTGATACATTTTTTAAGCAATCCGACTTGTGTGGACCTAGTTCACAGTAAAATTAGTGTGCACCAGGCTCACACACATAAATCGGGACACACTACTATAATACATAGAAACCTACTATATCACAAACAGATACACTATATAAGAGAGAAATACACAATATTACAAACAAATACACTATAACACAAAGAAAAATTGTCGCAAATATACTTCAGCTCTTGTAAAATAAAAAACACTATAACACATAGAAACACACTATATCGAAACTGACAATATTATCCTAATCTTTTATAACAGGTTCAATTGTACAATCAACTATAATACACATAAACACACTATATCACAAACAGATACACTATATCAGAAATAAATACGCTATATCACACACTATAGCTCAAAGAAACACTATCACAAATAAACATACTATAGCACAGAGAGACCCACTATACCACACACAATCACACTATATCGAAACTGACAATATAATCCTAACATTCTATAACAGATTCAATTGTACAATCAACTATATTACAAAAACTGAAAAATAGAATAAGAATTTGAAGAGAGAGTAAATGAAGCAGTTATGAGAGGGAAACTGAAAAGGCAAGGAAATCTGAGGAGAGAGCAAGACAAAATAGTAGAAGTTGCAATCATTACAACTTAATTGACATCTATTGGGTGCACACTAATTAGTGTGCACCGGGTTCATACGAGTTTTTATTTTTATTTTTTAAGAAACCTATGTGAAGAGAGAGAGATAGAGATAGATAAAAAAAAGTGGGGGCCATGTGATAGGAGAGAGATAAAAGATATTACCAAATAATTAAGAAAACGTTGCAATTATTATGAAACTTCCAAATAAGGAAAACGTTGTAATGAAAAAAGAACGAAAGTAGATAGAGACCCATATTTGTCAAGTTTTTCAGCGCTTAATTATGGTCTGACGTTAAGGCTTAACGTCAGACCATCTTACCAAAGACTTTTTGATATTTGTAACGTTAATAAAAAAAAATTAAGTTCATAATTTTTTTTTTTAAAAAAGTAATCTACCAATGACAAAAAAAAATTTTAGCTATATATTGAGCTCAAATTTGACGTATTTTACTTTATTTCTTTCCAACCTATTTTTCTTTCTAATCAATTTTTCCAACTCAAATTTGTTTATATTCTCCTAATTAAACCAATATATATTAATTTTCATAAATTGATTTCATTAATCTAGAAATTTTAATTAATGTAACTTATGTTACGTAATTAAATAACGAATTATTAAAATGCATAAACAATGATTAATATCTCAGTAATTAAAAATATGAATATAAATTATCTAGTCCATATAAAAATAAAAGATTTTGGATAGGGGATAGAGCATATGGTGGGATATAGCAAAAATAGGAGAGAGATATAGAAAGACTAACTAAAACTTGTGCACCTATTGTGAGAAAAATTGATGAGTTGGTGGAGTTTGGTGGGATGTGTGGTCTAAGGGGGAAATGATAGAGAAAAGGAAAAATGGTAAGACCAATTAACCTAAGACTTGCCCGCCCATTGCTCATGCTCTTATGTGGAACACCAAACAATACGATGAGATAACTTTAGAAGTGTTACCTAATTCGTCGAATGTCTCGGATCGCGAAACGGGTACAGGAAAGCAATTCGCTAGTTGTGAGAATTCGGATCGTGGGAGATATTTTTTCGTAATGGGTCTTGAGAACGTAATACGTGTCAATATTAAACTTGGAAAACAATAAAAATTAAATTATCTTTATAAAAACTAAAAGTTTCTTGGGAGCTTTGAATTTTTGTAATTTTTTAAATTTCGTGAACTGATTAAGTGAGGGAAATATGTCAATATCTAACTTGGATAAATAATAAAAATTATATTATCTGTTTAAAAATTAAAAGTTCTTTGGGAGCTTTGAACTTTTGTAATTTTTAAATTTCATATATTGATAAAATAAGGAGAATAAAATTAAAAATAAAAACTCAAATACAATATTTTCTCTCAGGTTACTTATGAAATAAAGAGCTTTGAACTTTTGTAATTTTTAGATTTCATAAGCTGATTAAATAAAGAGGAGGTGAAAAGTAAAAAAAAAAAAAAAGAGGAGGTAATTAAAATTAAAAACTGGTACATGCTTCACTGTTTTTTTTTTTTAAAATATTCTCTTTCTCCTCTACTTCCGTCGATCGTCTTCCCCCTCTTCTCTACGGTGGCCGCTGGCCGGAGGATTGACCGATCAATGATATTCCGATCAGAAAATTATACCATTACACTAGACTCAACATGCTTAGCAAAAACCCCAATGTCTCCATATAAAATATCACACAATTCATCCCCAATTTATAGATCTAGGGTTTTCTAAACTCAAACCCTAGATCTCAAATTTGATGGTATAGAGCAAATTACGTGTATCATAGCTTATAATCCATAAACAGAAAGTGTCGACAAGGTATTTGAACGCCAATTTTGCCGATTAAGATCTTTTACGAATCGCGAGACGAACTGAACCATGGTAACATTGACATTTAGTCGAATACAATGAAAAAGAGTAATATTATAAGCATTATTAATGTCTTTTATAGTCTTGCTGCACATTAAGGCAACCGACAAGGGAAACATAAACTATAAACGGAATAGATCAAATAAATGTTAAGGCAACTCCGGAGTAGAATTGGGCGTCTTTTACATGTATGGGAGTTTATTCTTTACACAGCACTGCTGGTTGTAGATTCAGAGGATTTGATCATGTTGTAGAGCTCGGCTGCGACATCCACCATGGTTGGCCTTCTATATTCTATGCACCTAAGTGCAAGCTCTATAGCTGCATTCAGTTCAGTGGTTGCCACTCCATTTTCACTGAGTACAGGATCTACATTCTCACTAATCACTTTCTTTCTAAAGGTTATTATTCCCCACGCAATATTTTGATGAATCCAAGACGTTGACTTTCCGGTCAGGAGAAAAATAAGTAAAAGGCCAATGTTAAGGCACATGAAAAGCTGTGTATAAATAGGAAAGAAGTTGAGATATCTCCCATGCAATCCTTAGCCTGTCTTTCAACTCTAATACAGGTAGCTTTTTTTGGTTCTCATCTTTGAGTAATATACGATCTTCGAGATCAGTTTCCATCCACTCATAAACAAGAGCTGGAAATTCAGTCTCAAGGCAACATCCTAGTAGTTTATGGACATTAACATGAGTAGCCATATGTGTAGCAATCACTATTTCACGAGAAAGGCTCAATAGGATCTCATTAGCAGATTTTCTACGAGTTATTACACCATTTGATAGCTTTACCAAAACAGCTCTCCCTTCCCAAGAACCTTGGTACCAATTCCACTTACAAACTTCACGGCGTGGAGAAACTACATGACCCCATCCATCCAACTCCAACTCCATCTTGTTAGACGATAGCTCAACATTCATATTGTTAAGCTCATCAACTGAGAAGTAGCGGACGGCGGCCACTCTGCCAAGAAAGGAAATGCTTTGTTCAAGTACCATGGTTTCGTTCTTTATAAAATTTTCTTCGCTTCCTCGGAAAATCTTGCATATTCTTTCTCCCTGCAATAATCAATGAAATTTATAAACTTTATATTGAGTCATCATACAGTCCTTGCGTGCTTTTTCAATAACTGAGTTTCTCTTATTATTGTTTTCTATATTTTGCATTTATGATCACCATACCACCCTTCATTTCTTAGAAATTACAGATTCTTAGATGCTCCCGGTAGCACCTAGAACTATATGCTCCCAAACTTTAATAAATAATCAATGATATGGAGTGTGGGATGACAATGTCGGAAAAGGACTACCTTTGAAAATAGAATTAAAGTAATGCTCCCTTTGTCTTTCAATAGACTTTTCATTGCCTTTTCTCAAAGTCAAATCTTAAATTTTTTTTATCACATATTTTAGTATTGTTGTCATATCATCATATGAGATTTTATTAGATTCATTTAAATGTGTACATCCAGTTATCATCAATTTATCATTTTACACATAATAAAAGATATAGATGGTCAAATATGGGTCTTGGAATTAATCAATGAAAGCAACAAATGAGAGATCTAAGGTACGAAAAAGGTATTATAGAAGACACATATTTAAGACTGAACATCTTGAAAAACAAATGAGAATACTTTCCTCAAGCCATTTATCATCTAGAATGATAATGTGTTTGCACGTACTAATCTGGGTAAAGTAATACACTTGAAACTTCATGATTCAGAAAAATCCATGAATCATCATTTTAAGGGCTATATATCAACCACAAAAGAGTGCTTGGTCTCGTAAATTACATCTAAAGTCAGATAAGGGTAACAATACAATTGTCTTGAAAGTCGTACTTGAAAAATGCCGGTGGTAAGGATCGATTCAGGGTATTTAATCATGTTCTTGAGCTTAGTTGCAATCTCCAACATTGTTGGTCTCAGGTAAACTTCTGCTGTGGTGCACGAGAGTGCAAGCTCTAGAGATGCACTCATCTGGTGCTCTTCAATTTTTGTCACTCCTATTCTAGTAATTACAGGATCTAAAATCTCACTAATGTGGTCCTTTGTGGTTTCTTTGGTTACCCAATTAATCAGATCAGTCAAATTTGTCATTTCTCCATCGCCACTAGATGAAAATTCAGAAGGTTTCCCGGTCAAGAGAACAAGAATAAGCACGCCAAATGACTTCACAACCTCACGACTTTCCATTCTGCCATTTTCTTCATCCTCTGTAATGGGAACACTAATTGACAATTTAGGAGTGTCGTCTTGGCCCAAGAAAACATTATGATGTTCCCAGTTAACGATGATAGGCCTATGAAAAGCTGTGTGAAGACAAGAAAAACAATGACATATTTCCCACGCAATCCTTAGCCTGTCCTTCCACTCTAATAGAGGTAGCTTTTGTTCGTTCTCATCTCTATGTAATATACGATCTTCAAGAGTTTGCATCCACTCATAAACAAGAACTGGAAATTTGGTCTCAAGGCAACATCCTAGTAGTTTATGGACATTATTATGGAAACCCATCTTTGTAGCAACCACAATCTCACGTGAAAGCCTCGATCGGATCTCATCAGAAGATGTGCCATCATTCCAATGTATGCTTCCTGGTAGTTTTACAAATATAGCTCTACCTTCCCAAGAACCATGGTGCAAGCTGTGACAAGGATTTATCTCCACATTCATTTTGTTGAGCTCATTAATTGAGAAGTAGCGGACAGGGTTTACTCTATCACAAAAAAGCGAAATGCTTTCTTTAAGTACAATGGCTTCATTCTCTATAAAATTTTCATCGCTTCCCTGGAAAATCCTGTATATGCACTCCCCCTGCAACAATCCATGAAATTATCAAACTCTATATATAGAGTTGAGAGGGCTCTTTGGTTTTCCGGTACAAAGTAATTATAATGCATACTGTCCATTTCCATTATAGTTTTATTATAACCAAAGTAAGCCCGAGGGATCTTGGAAAGCTGCAAAGAATCGATCAGCCCCTTCTGATATGCTCTACACATGCCATGAAAAGAAAGAAAGCTTCAGCGACGGCGGATACGAATACTTAAGTAATTGATGAGGTAGTTGGTTAGGGTGGGAATATTGTATGTCAGAGAGGAGAGTTGGTTATAGCATGGAGATCCATTAGTAGGAGATCAAATCAGTAAGGAGACGGTGTCTGAGTTTTGTAATAAATACTCCTTCAGTCTTCTAAGATTGCCCTAATTTTTTTTTTTTTTTTTTTTTTGTTGTTTGTGCCATACTAACACTTTATTCTCACATACACTATCTTTAGGCCCTATTTTTTTGGACTTATTTTCAACAAAAATAAGTTCAGTTCAGCAAAAATAAGTTCAGTCTTGTCTAATGTTGTAATTATTATTTTTGTTTTCAATATTATTATTAATATTGTTATTATTATTAATATTATAATTATAATAACGATGAATTTGTATTTTTTATTTTTTTATATTTTTTTATTTATATTTTTATTATTTAGTATTTATTATTTATTATTTTAATTATTTATTATTTATTATTTATTATTGTTTAATATTTATTTATTAATTATTATTATTATTATTTAATATTATTATTTATTATTTATTATTATAAAATAATAAAATAATAAAAATAAGTATTGATAATATTATGTGAATATTTATTGATTATTATAATAATAAGTATTGATAATATTATGTTAATACAGTTTCGTTCAGCAAAAATAAGTTCAGTTCAGCCAAAATAAGTTCAGTTCAGCAAAAATAAGTTTAGTTCAACCAAAATAAGTTCAGTTTAGTTCAGCCAAAATAAGTTCAAAAGAACAGAGCCTTAGTCGTCCCACCAACTTTCTCTCTAACCGACTCCGCCCAACCAAAACTTAATAATATAATCATTCGCCAATAGAGCAATCTTTAAGGTATAGAGGGAATAGCCAAAAGAGTAGAGAGGAAAATACCATTAAAAAAGTGGTGAGAGCTGCTTAGAATAATGGGACATACCTTACCTCTCAAAAGTAAAGGCTTGCATTTGTTAGGTTAGACTGATCATTCAATACAATTTTATCTGGTTACCTACTTTTATCTTTCTCTTTAATTATTTGCTATTAATTGTGTGATTTAAGTTCTTGTTCTTTGCATTAAAATAAAACTAAGTACCTAAAGAACACCAAAATTAGTATTAAGGGACTTATAAAAAACCAAAGTAAATTTAAGTACCTAATAAACACCAAACTGAAATAAAAATATTCAGATTCACTCAGTGATTTCTTTTTGAAAAAGAATCTTATTGATTTCAAAGAACAAGTTTTTTTTTTTTATGATGGCATATTCTAAATAATTACACATGTCACTATGCTATCATCAAATTATATAATACCAAGGGCTTCCAATTGTTTAAGGAGGTTCAAGTTTGTAAAGTTTAGTTGCTTTTTTTTAGTAAAGAGGCTTCAGTTGCTTGTTATTATTCATGTTCAAAACTAGGGCGGTGAAAAACTGACCCAACTCGTTTACCGAACCCGAACCCTACCTGAAATAAGCGGGTTTGGTTTGAGATTTTTGACCGATTTAAGTAAATGGATTGACACGACTTACCCATTTAATTAAATGGGTGAGGTTAAGGTTGACATTTTCAACCCGAAATTAACCTGCTTTGACCTGTTTAACTCATTAAAATATAAATTTCCTAAAAAGTTGTGTTAAAGTTGGTGAAAATTTTAAAAATGCTAATTGTAGAACACAAAAATTGAAAAGAAAATCTAATCATGCATACTTTTATGTGAATATATTGTTGAAAACTAATAAATTTTAATAAAAATTTAATAGCATAAATATGTAAATGGGTTAAACGGACTATATGGGTAACCCATTTAATAAACAGGTTGGGTCAAGTTTGAATTTTGCAACCCGTTTATAGGTTTGGGTTGGGAATATTCAACCCGTTTATTATTAACCTGAATCCGAACAAGACCCGACCTGAAAAGTTAATCAGCCCTATTATTCAAAACTCCCTTGTTATCTATATGTCACAATTTTTTTTAAAAAAATTAGTTCATGTCTAATAATTTCTCCGTTCTTTTTTAATTGCAACATTTGCATTTTCATACTTGATGAGGTACGAGTATTGAACTAATTGATGAGGTAGTTGGTTAGGGTGAAATAGAAGGGAACATTATGTCAGAAAGGAGAGTTGGTTACGGCATGGAGATCCGTTAGTAGGAGATCAAATCAGCAAGGAGAGTTTTGTAATAATACTCCTTTAGTCTTTTAAGATTGCCCTAGCTAATTTTCTTTTTTGTTTGTCGTTTGTGCCATACAAACACTTTATTTAACAACCACCATTTTTACTGCCACCAACTTTCTCTCTAATCGACTCCACCCAACCAAAATTAAATAATATAATCATTCGCCAATAGAGCAATCTTAAAGGTATAGAGGGAGTAGCCAAAGAGTAGAGAGGAAAATACCATTATAAAAGAGGCGATAGTCCCTTATAATGGGAGAGACCTTACCTCTCAAAAGTAAGGCTTGCATTTTTTTTTTTTTTTTGAAAGGTAAGAAAAAGAAGGTAAAAAAAAAATGCAAGCCTTACTTTTGAGAGGTAAGGTCTCTCCCATTATAAGGGACTATCACCTTGGTAGTTACACTAATCATTCAAGACGATTATATCTGGTTACCTACTTTTATCTTTCTATTTTATTATTGGGATATTATCTCAGATAACCCTGACATATAGGTCTTTTTCCCAAATAACCCCCACATTTTCACCCCTATCTCGGATAACTCTTAATTTGTAATTTGTCATTAAACTTGACGGAATGTTGGAGGACGTTAACTATTTTGACATTTATAATAAAAAAACGATTTAAAAAAAAAAACAAAAACATTGATGTTCTTCATCCTCTTTCTTTTGTTCTTCATCAATCATGTCTTCATCAATCATGTCTTCATCTCCTCTCCCTCTCTCCAAATTCAAATAAAGTTTAGCTACATTCTTGCAAATTAATGACAAATCAACTACAAATTCCTTCAATACTAGCACAAAGTGAACAACTTGGGAGACAGAATATTCATGACTTCCATCCAATTTCCCCATTAGATAAAATGTGGGTATTTCTTCACTTCCATACTCAGTTGAGTGATTTGTGTTTGAAATTGTTTGATTTCTTATGGGTTATTGTTCAATTTTTTGGATTCAATTTATTTGAATTCTCACAATCTTGAATAGCCCCAAATTGATTTTGCTCAACCTTCTCGCCACCAACAGCACCACCGCCATTCCCTCTCTCTCCTTTGCCTCGCAGCACCGTCACTCCCTCTCTCTCCTCTGGATTTGAACTCGATTTTTTCTAGTTGAACTCGATTTGAACTCAATTTTTTCTAGTTGAATTATGCTGTAATTGTTTAGTTTGGCTACTTGTATACCAGAGACTGAAAGACTAGGCGTAAATGTTTTAAGGCAAGGCGGACATTACATGACTTTGCAGGTGGAATATCAAAGCTTGCTAGCACATTTTTCCTGCAATGTCAGATCTCCTCATGTTCTTCTAATTTTGTGGAATTTAATTATGACTTTCTTTTGATGTAGGGAGAGGCAGCATCCTTGTCTGATCAATATTTGTTGTTGGTTTGTCATAAAGAAAGGGTATTTTCTTGCTGTGCAATTGAAGAAAGAGACAAAAAAATCGATTCAAAAAATCTACATCTAGCTGTAATGAGAGTAAATTGTAGAGAATTTAATCGTTCACGTCTAAATCCCAGATTTCGTCAATTATTGTTCTTCGGCTCTACAACAAATCTACATCTCAGTATCTCACCACCCAACTGATTTGTTATTGTGAATGTTAGGATGGGGTTTGTTGTTAATTTGCAAGATTTAGTTTTCATGGTATTTCTCTCTCTTCTTTAATTTGTTTTTTTTTTTCAAATTTGGATCAAATTTCTCTTTTGAATTATAGATTTGTTGTTAATTTACAAGAATTTAGCTGAATTTTTATTTAGATCAAGAGAGAGGATAGATGAAGATATGATAGGGGATGAACAAAAGAAAGAGCATGAAGAACATCAATGTTTCAATTTTTTATTATAAATGTCAAAATAGTTAACGCCGTCCAACATTCCGTCAAATTTAATGACAAATTACAAGTTTAGGGTTATCCGAGATAGGGGTGAAAATGTGGGGTTATTTGGGAAAAAGGCATATATGTCGGGGTTATCTGAGATAATATCCCTTTATTATTTGCTATTAATTGTGTGATTTAAGTTCCTGTTCTTAGCATTAAAATAAAACTAAGTACCTAAAGAACCCCAAAATTAGTATTAAGGGACTTATAAAATACCAAATTAAAGTTAATTTAATTACCTAAAATTTATCAATCTGAAATAAAAATATTCAGATCCACTCAGTTATATATTTTAAATAAAAAAGAATCTTACTGATTTCAAATAATACTTTTTTTTAAGATGACATATTCTAAATAATTACATATGTCACTATGCTATCATCAAATTATATTATACCAAGGGCATCCAATTGCTTAAGGAATTTCATGTTTGTAAACTTTAGTTGCTTTTTTTTTCAGTAAGAGGCTTCAGTTGCTTGTTGCATTATTCATGTTCAATACTCCCTTGTTTATCTATGTCACAATTTTTTTTTAAAAAAATTAGTTCATGTCTAATACTTCCTCCGATCCGTTCTTTTTTAATTACAACATTTGCATTTTCACATTTGACGAGGTATGAATAGTGAAGTAATTAATGAGGTAGTTGGTTAGGATGAAATAGAAGGGAATATTATGTCAGAAAGGAAAGTTGATTACAGCATGGGGATCCGTTAGTAGGAGATCAAATCACCAAGGAGAGTTTTGTTATAAATACTCCTTTAGTCTTTTAAGATTGCCCTAGCTAATTTTTTTTTATTTGTCGTTTGTGCCATACGAACACTTTATTCTCACATACACCATTCTTAGTAGAGGTGATCATTTGCGGGCTTGGACGGGTTGCGGGCCGGGCCTAACCAAAAAAAATTGTCCAACGGGCCTAATATGTCTAGTCCAAGCCCTTTTATGCGGGCTTAACTACTTGTCCATGACCCGCCCTAATAAACGGGCGGGCTTGCCCGCGGGCCTAACGGGCCTATTAATACTTTTATTTTTTTCCAAATACTTTAGTTAATTTCCTTTAATATTTATAGATTAAAACATAATTTTCGTTAAAATAGGAAAAAAGTTGATAATCACAACGTAAGATAAAGAGAAAGTTAAAAATATTCGTAACAAAAATGATAGAGGACGACAAATTATTAAGAAATTAAGTTAGTAAAGGTAAGAATAAAGACAATTTTGTGTTACCGAATCTATATTATTGCAAAGAAACTATATATTCCAAAAGATAAATCAACACTAAATTAGTTAGATAAAAAATTATATTTCAAAGAAAATAGATATTATGATAAACGGGCCGGGCGGGCTTGCCCGCGGTATATTTGAGGTTGTCCATATCCGCCCATTAATATTAGCGGGCCGGGCTTGGCCCGCCCATTTAGAAATTTTTTTCAAAGTTTGTTGTCCAAGCCCGCAACTTTAGCATGCCGGGTTGGGCGGGCTTAGCGGGTCGTCCCGTCCATGAACAGCTCTAATTCTTAGTGCCACCAACTTTCTCTCTAATCACTCCACCCAACAAAAACTTAAGAATATAATCATTCGCCAATAGAGCAATCTTAAAAGGTATAGAGGGAGTACCAAAAAGAGTAGAGAGGAAAATACCATTACAAAAGTGGACAGAGCTACCTAGAATGGAAGAGACCTTACCTGATGTGGATCTTGGTTCAAGATTCACGTTAATTCTATGCTCTTAATATGGTTGTAGTTTAGCTTTATTGAATAATCTTGGATGTTTGTAAGTGTTTCTTTAAGTTTCCTGGATTAAAGATTGAATCTTTAAGGTTATTTAAGGGGAAACTCAAATAGTTTGATGCTTATTCGACTAGGTTGGACGAGTATCAATAAAGGATATGAAGAACTTTAACTATTCCAAGTTAAAGATCAACTAGGGTTTGTACTTTCACAGCTAAATCAATGCCTTCTAACATCGCCAAGACAATAAATCACACTAGAATTACTTTAATCAAAACTCAACTAACTTTTATTCATTATCATGGCCGAAATATAAATAGTACAAACCTAAACCAAGTAGAACTAAGAAACTCTAAGAGATAAACATAACTAACAAACTAGAGATTTTACTTGGAAACTAAGCTCTCATACGCCTAAGTTAAGCAAATCATATGGCCAAAGCTAATTAACTCTTATTGTTACTCTAATTGTTTAAACAAGAAACACACTAAGACCTAAAATAGGAAAAACCCTTTCAAGTGAAATTAAAAAACCTATAAGCAAAAGAATCCTATTTCAATTAAAACACTAAAATTACATAGTTTCCTAACAAAAATAGGATACTACATAATTAGCACTCCTCTTACACATCATTACCTCTCAAAAGTAAGGCTTGCATTTGGTTGATTACATTGATCATTCAATACAATTATATCTGGTTACCTACTTTTATCTTTCTCTTTTATTATTTGCTATTTATTGTGTGATTTAAGTTCCTGCTCTTAGCATTAAAATAAAACTAAGTACCTAAAGAACTCCGAAATTAGTATTAAGGGACTTATTAAATACCAAAGTGAATTTGAGTACATAAAAATCGCAAAAATAAAATAAAAATATTCAGTAGCCACTTAGTTATTTCTTTTTTTTTTAAAGAATCTTATTGATTTCAAATAACATTTTATTTAAGATGACATATTCTAAATAATTACACAATTCACTACTATCATCAAATTATACTAGCATATATTTGCACGATATGCGTGCGCGTCATATTGCCTTTTTTTTTCTCAATTAGCATCAGTGTTACAAAAATTTTGATTCAAACAGACATTTATATTATTTTTTTAATTTTTTTAAAATCAATGTTTCATTGGTTTTGTTAGTTATCTGTTCATCATTATTCAAATACAGTATTGAGAGAAGGAAAAGAAGAAAGCTTGTGCTTAAATAAAGTGGAAGAATTTATGTATCAGGTTCAATCACTGAATATTAATAAAGTGGAAGAGTTTGATTTATATAATATAGACTACCGAATAATAATTAACATTTAGGTTTTAAAATATTATTAGTATAATTTTAATATGAAATTCAAGTTTTAATTTTTTCTTCTTATTGTGTCAATCAAGTTATATTGTCAATTTGATTTTGATCAGAGTTTTTCACACATATGTAAGAAGAGGAAATCATTCTCCTTAATTTAATATTTAATTAAAATTTCAAATTTAATTCCATTGCTAACTTGTTCAATATATATGGCAAGTAGGGAGAAGAAAAGATTATTTAATATATATGACAATTTAAATTCATTAAGGATATATCAGACTTTTTATAAGGTGGACGCCATCTTCCTCCCTCCTTCACTTATATAATAGATTTAATACCAAAGGCATCCAATTGTTTAAGGAAGTTCATGTTTGTAAACTTATATTAGTAGCTTTTTTTTAGTAAGAGGCTTTAGTTACTTGTTGCATTATTCATGTTCAATACTCCCTTGTTATCTATGTCACAATTTTTTTTTTTGAAAAAAAAAATAGTTCATTTCTAATACTTTCTCTGTTCTTTTTAATTGCAACATTTGCATTTTCGCACTTGTCAAGACACTGTTAAGCGACCTCGGCTGCGCCTAACTCATAAATTTCTACAATGTGGGATACACATCCCAACACTCTCCCTTAATTTCATATTCATTAATTGTGAGACCATACTTGAACTCACATGTGGGTTGTTCATGGGCTCAACATATACAATTTTAACCATTATTAACTTACACATCGAGACGAATCAAATAAGATATCATATGACCACGTTTATTCTTGTGTATATATTATTATACACGGTCAAAGTGTGAATTATGGACGGTAAAAAAGTCAAAATATTGCAATTATAAAAGAACGAAGGAAGTGACTGATAAGTTCTCATAAATTCAAATATGTTTTGGATATTTCCAATAAGTTCAAACACCTTACTAAATAGTAAGTTCAAAATACGTTCATATAGTTTTTAATAAGTTCTATTTAGATAAGTTCAAATTAATTCTGGAAAATATAAGGTGAAGAGAACGCACTCATAAAGATATATCTGAGCAACAAATGAAAAACTCTCGTAATTGATAAATGGGATATTATCTCAGATAACCCTGATTTATAGGCCTATAACCATGACTTTAGCAGCCCTGTCTCCGATAACTCTGAACTTGATTTTTGTCATTAAACTGGATGAAATTTGTCACGGCGTTAACTTGGTTTGACTTTTGCTAAATTCATCTCTTTCTCTCTCTTGTTCTTCACCTCTTCTCTCTATTGTTCTTCATCTCTTCTCAAGCATTTATCAATTTTTCCCAAACTCATAACAAAATCCAGATTTTTCCCAAACCCATTACCCAAAATCATAACAAAATCCAGATTTCCTGCAATGGGTGTTCTTAGAAAAAATAAAAAAATTGTGTTATTGAACACCTCCGTCCTATTCTTCATCTTCTGTCACATACATCAAACCCAAAAATTTTCCTTCAAAATACATCAATTTCCCTCAAACAAACCCAGAAATTTCCCCTCAAATTTTTCGCAATAAACTCACCTCTTTGTAGTTCATCTTCTTTGTCTTGCCTTCTTGCGTTTATTGTTTGTAACCCAGAAATCCTATTGGTGGAAACGAAAGCACACGGATTGTAAACAAACACAACCTAAACCGTAGATACAATCTCCAATCCAACGTTGAAAACCCAAAAATAAGCACAACCCAAAAAAAGTAGGCTCACTATAAAATAAAACCATCCATCATCATCCATTTTCATTCATCTTCCATTTACACTCAAAATTCTTACACATCTCCATTTTTCCAGAAAAACTTAGGAGAGAGAAGTAACAATGGATACGGCAGGAGGTAAAGGAAAGAAGGGTGCAGCAGGAAGAAAGGGTGGTGGGCGGAAGAAGAAACCAGTTTCAAGGTCAGTTAAAGCTGGGTTACAATTTCCAGTTGGAAGAATTGGGCGTTATTTGAAGAAAGGTCGTTATGCTCAACGTGGTGGTACAAAGTTACAAACAATAAACTCATCTCTTTGTCTTCATCTTCTTCCCATTGAATTTGGCTAATAAGAGACAGTGAATACGATTCTTAATTGTATTGTACTACTATTGTACTTCAATTTTAGGGTTTTTTTTATTAATGATTTGGGTTTCTACCAAATTTGTTGTGGTTTTTAGATTGTGAGAATAATTGTTGTGGTTTGCTATGCTGAATTGATTGTGTAATGTTTTTGTGTTGTATACGTGATTATTGTCAGATGAGATGAGATGAGATTGAGACATAGTAGGAAGAACAAGAGAGAGAAGGAGATGATTATTTTTTTTTTCCTAAAAAAAGCATTAATTAATTGATGTTTCAAAATAGTTAATGCCGTTAACAATTCCGTCCAGTTTAATAACAAAAATCAAGTTTAGGGTTATCGGAGACAGGCATGTCAAAGTCGGGGTTACATTGGAAAAAGACCTATAAGTTAGGGTAATCTAAGATAATATCCCTTGATAAATTACATTTAATCATTTTTTCAGGGGAATAAATTACATTTAATTAAAGTTGAACGATGTTAAAAAATACGCTTGTTTTGAAAGACATTACCTCAGTCAATCTAATCATGTTCTTGAGTTCAGTTGCAACCTCCACCATTGTTGGCCTGCAGTGTTGTACTGTGATGCACCTGTTTACGAGCTCTATAGA